>JAQGAV010004115.1:0-10958 GCA_034691345.1 Phasmarhabditis papillosa | reverse complement strand
GTGTGAGGTCACCTGAGTCCATGCACCACGTAGCATAGATACATCCACGGGTATGCACTGTGCACAGTCACCGTTTAATTCTTCAGGAGCAGATGCAAGTCTTTCAGAAGAAGAACTACGACTACGTCCGCTGACAGATTTGCCAACTTTGCTGGAATATTTTCTTATTATTATTATTATAAATTATTAAGTAATATTGTAATTTGTAGCCTAGCTATAGAATTATTTGAAACTGCTGTAATTTGATAATATTCCTACCCTTTGAGGTTTTCCATTGTCTTAAAGGTTCCTCGCTCCAGAGTCTTTTCTTTGTTCTTTAGCAGCTCCTTCTTCAGTTGTCTGAATAGTTTAAATTACAGAATATTCTTTAAATGATACCTTAGCGTTTCCCGTTCATCTTCAGTCAGTCTTCCTCCAGATGATTTAAAATCGATACCGTAATGTTCTCTGAAGAACTGTTGAAGATGTTCATCATTAGTGCTAATATCGTCATCGGTATATTCTAAAAAGGGCTTTTAACTACTTCCATACTAACACGTCTTTTACGATAAGAATTTAAACAATTAAATATAATTAATGATATTCTTAATAGTAGCAACTTACTCTTTTTGGGTGTTTTTGGAACAAAAGTCTTAGATCCTCTGGCTCTAGCGGTCAGCACCTGAAGAACTGAGTATTATTTTAAATAAATATGGTTCAATCTACCCTTCCG
Source organism: Phasmarhabditis papillosa (assembly GCA_034691345.1). NCBI lineage: Eukaryota > Metazoa > Nematoda > Chromadorea > Rhabditida > Rhabditidae > Pellioditis > Pellioditis papillosa. The sequence continues at coordinate 10,246 of JAQGAV010004115.1, read as the reverse complement.
CCAACAGTATTATCAGTGTATGATGGTTCTTCTCCAGCCGATTTAAGGGCCTTCATTTGATCATTAATAGCATCTTGTTGCTGCTGTTGCATTAGAAGCTAAAAAAACTAGGTTCATTACAAAATTTTAAGAAACCCGGTTTTAGTGAAGTGATTGTTAGAAATAACGACAAAACTACAACTATTTTACAATTTGAGAAAAACAAGAAAACATTTGAATATAAACTCACAGCAGCTCCTGCCTGATGATCAATCATGGCCTGTTAATATCTTCTTTGATTTTCTAGATATTCCATCTGTTTAGCGCTGTAAGCATTCAGCTCCGCTTGATGTTTAGAGAGTTGCTATAAGATAATCACAATAATGGAATACTAATACAAACAAAACAAATGTTCTAAAAAAGACTAACCTGTAAATATTGCTGGTTTCTAACTTGGTTGATAGCTTCAGGTGATCCACCTCCTGCGGTTAGCATAGCTGGCACTACTGGCAGATTTAAGGCAGACTGCTGCCCCTAAAGATGTGGCATTGAACAAGTTATATTAGAAGTAATATGTTTTATAAAAACAGCAAACACATTGACTTACAGTAATTCCTGAAAGTCCTGGTGGTGGATAGTTAGTGTTTTGTTGATACGAAAATGGGTTTTGCGGAGCGGCCTGGTGCATTTGACCATTTTGGGGAATTGAATTGTAGTTTGCCATTGCTGATTGGGCTGAAGATAATGTAATAATAAAAAGTATTCAAGTAATAAGTATGTTTAAAAGGTTTTACAGTTTATTGTCATATAGAAATAACTTACCGTTGTAAGCATCTAGTCCTCCATCTAGAGTCATTGGGGCTCTTCTAACGTCGCCGGCGCCTTGACCGTTCTGAGGAGGCGCTGGAGCCTCGTTGGCCTTTTTGTCGGCTCTTTCCATTTCAGGGAACATTGACTTTACAAAGGCACCAGCTAGATTTACAGCCAATCTATCCACTACTAAATAAAGTCATTAGCTATAACGCATATTATTTAACAATCGAATAATTTGCATATCATTACTAACACTAATAGATGAACATGACTTAAATCTCTCAGGATATAATAAATACATATCAAGGGAAAATTTTAAATAACTGAAAACAAATAAAAACGTAAAGTAACAAACTTTTTTCTCCAGCTGATGGTTCAGCCTCTTCTTCTTCGGAGCTGTGATGGTGTTTCTTGCATTCAACCGACAGTATTAGACATAATCCTAATACTCCGAAGAGTAGTCTCATTCTGGAATTAAAATAAGAGTTGTAATGGAATATATAGTTTTTAAATAAAGATTATAATGAAAGAAAAAGTAAACTAATCCCATTAACAAGGACATTTCGAAATTACTGATGCCAGCAGACTGCTTGAGATATCAATCAGATAAATTTGAACCTACGACCGGCCGCTAATGATGACCCAATTTGAAATCAAGCGTCTTGGGCTTGAAACAAAGACGTTGAAAGTGAGAATGGCGCTAACTGGATTTGATGATAAAGTGAAAACGGGAATTGGAAAGTGAATAAGTGCAAGATGCAAATACCTTTGTACTCATCTTCAACTAGAATCTATAGTTACATCAAGAGTTAGGTTTCCGGCGCGGTGCCCAGGGGAGCGGTGTTAAGAAAGATGAATATACTTTTGAAGAAATGGCTCCCATTCCACCAATTTTCTATTCCTTTTTATATAAAACGCTGCCCCCCAAGATACTGTATTATAAACCTATCTCTTGATTGAGTTATCTAATTATATGGGGAGTAAATTTAGCACTTAAGTAAGCCAGTGTGCTCCAAAAAATTGCAGATTAATTATAAGACAGTATTAAACACCGAGTCTAAAACTAAACTCTTGCCGACCTTACCAAAGCTCTTTTATACCAAAGCACAGGTAGATCTACTTTGTTTGAATTATTCATAAATAGAATCTAGACATGCTAAGTTAATAAATAGTAAACCCACATACATGCTAGTTTATTAGATATAAATAAACAATTAGTACATATTACATATTCTTGATTTTCTGCCAGAGTTCGAAGAAGCGGGCTTCAATTTCGCTAAGCTCGGTTCCGAGCAAGTCAAAGACAATGTCTCTGTTGGCAATGATAACTTCGTAAGCCGGAGAATATTTCTGAAAACAAAAACAATTGTAATTGTTTAGAGAACATATAATTTACTCTTTTGTAAAATTTGTAAGAAGATAGAAGTGTAAGCTTACCTGGGTAAAGGAAGTCACAACCTGGTTGACAAACAAATTTTGGAGGATTCTTGGATACAAGGGATTTCTCAGTACAAAGTTCCAGATTTCATCTTTGGTGGCTCCGTCAAGAACTATATTTTCTAGCTGTACAATTGCTCCTTCTGTAGTAAATACAATTAGTAATTGTAGAAAAGTATTCTTACGGGATCTCGCTGCTTGTTGAATTATTGACTGAAGTGCTGGAATCTCAAACTGCAGTCTACCTGCCAAAGTAGAGCAAGCAAGGTCGGTAGTCATTTGACGAGTAATGGAGCTCGCTATCACAGCAAGCTGAAGCAAAGTGAATAGAATTGAAGATGAATTATATTTCAAAATCCGAGAAAATGGTCTTTTAAAAAACCTTTCCCGGCAAAAAGCGTCAAGTAATAATAATAAAAGTATGTATATGTTATCGTATTACCTCAGGAATAGCCTTACAATTGGCTTCAAACACACTTGGTGGAGAATTTAGGTTAGGTGCTAGACTAGTGATGATCTTCAGATTCAGATCTCTGGCAATGATGAGAATGTCCTTGAAGGATTGCACCAAGTGAGCAACTAACAATTGAGTAAGTTCCTTAAAATAATTAGTATTAAGTATTAAAACTTAAAATAATATACTTACCTGAGTTTGGATTGTTCCCGAAATACTAATCAGTTGTTGACCAACAGCAACAGGGGACTTAGCATTTTGAAGAATCTCGTCTCGACTTTGGCGGTAGGAATTCTTAGAAGCAGCAGAAATATGACGACTTCTGTAGGTATCAAACATTGTCTAAATGAATTACTCAGTAGGTTAACAATAACAATTGCTTATGTTTTATAATATATATATAAGTATGAAATCAACTTAAATATTTTTATATTTATACATAAACTAACTGATAGAGAAGGGTAGGTGTTAACATCATCGTGAACACCAAAAGGCACCAAAGTATGACGATCAACCTCGATTGTCGGTAGCTGGGCCCTGCAATTGCCACTGTACCCAAAAAACAAAGAGAGTTAAATATTTTCAAATATTCCTTTTAAATCTGTGATACTGTAATCTATTTCTATTTGAAAAAGGATAATATTTTTTCCATGATCAAATCAATCCTTTTTAAACAGACAACAGAAACTTGACAAAAAGTATGTTTTTAGAAAGCGTCTTACTGTTAATTTGGTTTTAGGCTCACCATACTAATGGAAACAGAACAAATAGTAGAAAAGCCATTTTTGCTTAGATGCTATGAACATAATTTTAGTCTTTTTATAATGGCAAATGTTTTTCGCACAAGATGTGCATAATTGAACACATTGAATCACAAGACAAAACAAAATACAACCATTTATTTTATGTGTGCAAGGAAACGACCTAAGAAAATATACTTTCTATACAGAAAATATTTTGCAAAAATGAAAAACGTTCCCAATTTGATACAAATTGATATATATGGTTGTATCGTACTAATAATGTATTACAAGTATTACGGAAAGAAGAGTTCTAGAAAACTATATAAATACTGAGAATCTTATTTTTATGTAACATTCAATGTCTAACGCTTTGTTCAAAACCTGACTAATTAACGGGCTGGGCCGAGGTCAATATTTTGGAAAACGTCGGCCGGGCGGGCAGCGGTCCGATTCAAGATTGAGTAATCTTCTCAAAACTTATGATGATCAGAAGAATAACGGTGCTTAAATGACTAAACTTTCTTTTAACATGACATTTGAAAAAAAGATAATAGATTTTCCTATACGATGGTATTCAGAAAACAGTATTGTGCTGGTTTTTACAAACCGCGCCCCTTTTATTACGCGCCTTTTGCGTAAGTGGGCGGAGCTACCTTGCCACGTAAGATTGGTAGGCGCTTTGCATGATAGTTTGTGGTTTATTAGTTAGTTTTCTTCCGTTTTTAATTGTTTTGCCTTTTTAATTGCTCTTTGTTTATAATAAACCGTATTATTTCCCTGTATTTTGTTTATTCTTTCTTTGTTTCTCTTTGGCTACCAATTGCGGAAGGCCACCTTTTTTATTCTGTACAAATCCGTACAGTATCCCACGCTTCATGTTTTGACTGATTGTCCTCTGTGGGATCGAGACACTGTAGACAAAATAAAACGTTGTTATTTAAAGGAATAGACACTATTTTAAACATTTCAAATGATCTATTATACATATATACTGTGTTTGACAAGTTACGTGGCTGGGTTAGTTTTTGAAACTTAAGAATTTATGGATTATTATCGATGTTGATTGTATACATAACAGTTTCAGTACTCACGACTTAGCGGACATCTTCTACCACAGACTAGCTAATGTTACCTCACAGTTACCAATATCCCTAAAACAGCATATGGGTTTTAATGAGAACAGCTCATATCCTTTGATAGAATTACAGGTATAGCCAATAGTCACAAAAATATTTTTGATTAAATGTATTCTTTTTCATAGAATATAATAGAAGTTTTAATGTTTACCGAGACAATCTAATTAAACAGGATAAAATATCTACAAGTCAATAATATCTCATTGAACTGGTCTAGGAAGGTAGATTGTGGCTGGTGAGACATTGTCAATCATCTTTGGTTGGAGAAAATGAAAATAAACGAACAATTTTAAAATAATAGAATATTAACAAGTTTTACTGTATTTCAAGTTGCTTACTTAATATCTAATTCAGAACATTGTCGCAGATGCTCGTCAAACTGATTTATCCTCATTGGACCCGGAGAATTACTACTTTGCCAATTGGAGTTTGTCTACAAAAGAACGAATTGCTCACAAGATTGGTGTAGCAGAAGAGGTTGATCCTACTTTAGGCGTAAGATATACAATGTAATGTTAGAATATTTTATTCTTAAGAGACTTGTTGAATACATGTTGGTTTATCAATACAACTATGACTGGCTCGAGTACAAAGTACTCTCTCATGTGATTGGCCGTTTTGTAGAAGAGATTGAACAGGAAGACATCAAGTGTGAGAAGAAACATATTGCAGATTGCATGGTACCTTTGAGTTGCGATTTTTTTAAGTGTGTTTTTGTTTAGGTGCCCAACCAAAATGAAGTTCGCCATCTTACATTTGCCGGTAGGTTAATATACAAATAGGTTCTTATTGCTACGGTCAAAATGTGATAAAGAAATGTCATATTTTATTTTACAACGTGTGAAGAATTTCTCTGAATTCCGTCGAGAAGTATGCTTTTTTTAATTTAATCTCCGAATTCTTTCTAGCCGATCTTCACCAACTAATCTACGACTCTATTGATGTTATTTCTGCGGAGACCTTTATGAGCATTTATGAACTAGCAAATGACATTTACGCAAACAGTGAACTATTAAGGAATAATATACCGAATATGTCCACTCAGTTTCTAGACATTTATAAAGAGGTATTATTTATAATCAATATACCGTATGCTTTGCACTATTATAAGTCAGACTGTACATACATTCTGATGAGTTTCCAGCGTACTATTCTGGGTAGAAGCGGTGTTATATAAGAATCAATCTGTGGAATGAAGCCGTTTCCTCGAAAGTACAATCTATTTTATTTAATACCACCTTCCTCCGGAATACGGCTCTAAAAAACTAACTCTTGGTACAGACTATAACTAATAATAGCAAAAAACTTTTAGGCTTTCCTCGTATTGGAAGAAGAAGTGGACAAGATTATATTGGGTGAATCTCAAACTGAATAATGCACCTAGTCACTTATCTTAAGTGAAATAAAAGAATTTGATTAACAGTTTGGATATTATCGGCTTTATTAGTATAAATATAAATATAGTACATATACATATTTACATGAACTTCTTCTTATTTTTGTCAATTACCTTACGTATGGCGGTCCAGTTCTTAGCAATTACACTTGAACTCCGATGGCCAAGAGACTTGGTCTGTAAAAACAGACTAAACTATCCATTTAATTATGTTAATATTTCAAAAATAACTTAATATATTAACTTTTTGAAATAATACTCACCAACTCTTTTACAATCATTTGATGTTCTTTTCCGTACAGAGCTACAAATAACTCAGCGTCGCCGTTTCTGAAAAATACTCTTTAAAGTTCGTCTAATAAACAAATATACTATAGTATTGTTAAACTATAACATTTGGACCACTTACTTCGAGAACTCGATTACTCGTTCTGTTCTGGTACTGCTGACTTGTTCACCTTTCTTCATTTCAGTATTTGTGACCCTACATATAACAATTAAATTTTATGAGTAAATTATTTGTTTTTTTGAAATGTGCTTAAAAAGCTTAATAAATAGATATATGATATTTCAAAGTAGATGGTGACAATGAAATAACGTACCTTGGAATATTAGAAGAAACTCGTGCAATATCTAGAGGTTGTTCTTCATAGTAGAAATGCTGGGGTCTTTCGGCATTCATTCAGTATATGTTATGGCGAAATAAAATGGACAGCCAATACATAGGAATGTTTGTGAGGAACGCGAGAAATCAATGCTGATACACGTAACTATAACATCACTAAACCTACTTAACACAATTGTCGCAAATATAAACACACAACAAGTTAGAATATAATAGTTTATTATAAAGGGATATAACAATATATATGTAAAAACTCTGTATTAAGGTATTGTATAATCCAATCGAATCGAATCGAATATTTATTGTTTTCCTAGACAACTAATTAAACACACAAATAAAAAATCTACAAGTTAAATCTCATTTAACTTGTAGATTTTTATTACAAGAAAAGAAATGTAGATTTAGATTATAAGAAACAGAATATATGCATGAATCACAACAAAAAAAACCTTATGTTTAATTTATTTAAAGTATTTTTTCCGATATTAATATATTAATTGGAGGTCTGTTATGGCTTAAACAACGGCTCAAGTTCCTCCAGAACACTACGATCGAGAAAGTGAACTATCAACAAGAGTGATACAAATGATCGAACAGTAAATATTCTATTAATATCTGGAGGACAGTAAAGGTTTCCACAGCCTCTTATCCTCGCGAACTCGTAGAAGAATTCACTAATCACTTGATGTAAATCCTCTTATTATATTTAGATACTAGAAAGAAATACGCGCAATTCTCTTAACTTTTACATTCTTTGGTAAGCGTTCCACGTTTCCAATGATTTCATAAGGATGAATCGACGCATGAGTAGATAGACAAAATAAACTTGCTACCATCTTATAGACAACCATTTATTCCATAATGAATATGATACTCGGAACGCTTGTGCTTCTAGCTACAACAAGTTTCTCTTCAGTAAATGCAGACAAGTAAGTTAATTAAATAATAATATAACTAAAAACGCTCTGGATCCAATGATGCAAGCAAATAGAGCTTTAACGATTTGATAGAAGGCTAGAACGCTCCGTCGTATATTCACTGTTGCTGCGATCTTTGAAAAAAAAAACTCCTGATGCAACCTGTACTGTGATCGACATATTGATATCGGAATAAAATACTTTAAATAACTAAAAATACCAACTTTTAGCTCTTTCAATGCTGAGGACTATCTTAATACAATTAGTTGTGATGCTACCGATTTGAGCGAATTACAGAAATTGCAGTTCGGACTAAGTGTTCTGGAAGATTATAAAGTTGAAGATTTCTTAGTTAGTTTTAGAAGCATTGAATTAAATTAAACAAAACTTTTAGTTGCTTCTATCAAAAGAGAAAATGGATAATTTGGAAGCATACCCTATTATAAAAGACAGAAATCAAACTCTAAAAGCCTCATTCAATATGATTAGGAGTACCATCCGCAATGGAAGTGGTATCGATGAGGTGACAGACTAATATTTTTCTAAAAACTTCGTTAACCTTTTAGAAGGTCGCAGATTTCATGATTGCTTACGAAGTGAAATTTGAATATCTAAAGTTGGCAACGGCAGCAGAAGCGGCTAAGAAAATAAGAAACCAAATAGACATTTGCAAGTTTGAGGATGAAAATGGATGCCACGTAAGTTTAAAAAATGTCTTTTAACAAACTTAATCTTGTAGATTTTGCCAGAAGATCGCCAGAAACTCACAGATATGACAGTCATTCGTTAGTTTTTGTTGTTTAAAAGAGGGCAGACATCAACATAATATTATATCATTGAATCATATCAATTCGAATTAGCTGGTTTCAAATCTTAAACTTATTTCCCCCTAACATTCTAAAAACCGGGTTCGATATTTGATTTTTCCTCACTCCGTCCATTTTCCCGCGTTTCGGATAAAATGAGTTGAAAATTTTTATTCGTATACTATAATTTATGAGGGTTTTATAATGTATCTGCCTTAGAAAACAAAACTAAAAATATTTATCAGACTGGCACCTTTCATTTACGAGAACGCACGCACCAAGTGCGGACCCAGATCAGTAAATCTGCCGTAGTATCTCCTTTAACAATCAACTTTATGTATTTCTAGATGGATTTACCTCATTTGCATACGAATCACTTTTGTACAGAACATGGAAAAACCTTGAATCTATTCATGACTCAATTATGAAATATTCAACAGAAGACGAGTTTGCTAAGTATATGGCCCTTAATCTGGACGAGTGGTTCCATGGTTGTGTTGAGGTTAACATATCATTTTCACAATCTTTCTTTATCGAAATTATTTTAGGCTGTCCACTCTAAGGAAGACTTTTCATTTGTGTAAATTTTACTTATAATGAAGAACTTAATAGATCAATTTATTTACTATTCCCAAATATAAAGTGTTGTATAGATCGAGGCATAAGAAAGTCACTAAGTAGCAACAGCAATAATATAATTACATGTCTAAAATCAATAATAAAATATATATTGAAACAACTACTTAGATAAAGTCATAGCCCTAAAATGATTCTTAGGTAACAAAGCTGACAAATATTCCTGTTGTACTAGACTGCGAGGGGCTACTCACAGAATAGACATAGTAGGCCTAAATATAGATCCAGACCATATAATAACGGAATGAGGTTTTAACCAATAATTAGGCTTACATCAACAAACAAACATGTTAACTCGTTAAGCGAGATTAACAAGAATACAAGAAATGCATGCAACGAAAGTTAGAAGAGTGCAGAATTCTGCACACTGTTATCGAAAAAATATACAATTGTGATCTCACAAATAACTATTGTTATAAATTTGAATGTTGCCAATAAGTATCAGATCAATTCGTGAAGAATGTCACACTTTAAGAGGATTAATATAAGAAATAGCAATAATCGCTAGACTATCTTTAATACTTATCACACTTTGCGAATTATTAGTTCGAACAGTCTATAATTCTATATTTAAATAATGAACAATCTTTTTATTTCTGAATATATATTTGTTTTTCTCCTTACGTTTGTGAAATCGGACTGTCCTAAACCTCCAAGTGAGTAACCTATAATAAACAATATTATAAATACAACAAAAAAGTGAGTGAAATTTATTTTTTGATTAATTGTTTTCATGATTGCTAAAGGAACTATATTTTTCTTTGTAATATAACTAAAATGTTTTATACAAACTAATTTAGGTGGATTTCGCTATTGTCCCTCAGAATGGGCTATTTTTCAAGAATATTGCTATCAGGTAATGTGTATTTCAACAATATAAAACTTTGTGCTAGTTATTATTTGTTCTGATACTGTTAACAAATTAATTTAACTACTATGTTAGGTTCAAACCAACAAGTATTGGAACGAGGCTCAATCTTCCTGTAAAACACTATCTGCCAATCTCGTTTCTATAACCACCGACGAAGAAAATGACTTTATTACCGGTACTTTAACTAAAAGATTTATATTTATAATCGTTTAACTTTATATAGATTTTGCTAAATCGGGAGCCGATAAGTTGCTTATAAACAGTCAAGTATGGACAGGTGCATATAGAGACGATGCACAGGCTGAATGGAAAAATATTGACGGAAGACCATTTCGTGCTAATTGGGCTCCGTCTTATCCAAATAATGACAAAAAAGCAAACTGTGTGGTGGTAAGAGGGATATATTATATATGCACTTTACAATTTTTCAATT
>JAQGAV010004114.1:0-10959 GCA_034691345.1 Phasmarhabditis papillosa | reverse complement strand
GGTTAGTTTTGAAGTTAGTTCGGGTGGTTCACAAAATTTAGCTAATGACAATGTTTTTCCGAGGCTTTGAAAATTTGTTGACTTGGATACAGTAAGAATTACATTAATTTCCTCTTTCATTCAAGAGGATGATCTTATTTCCTACGTACCACTCAAATACTGCGAATTAAACCACAAGTCGGTTACAGTCATGCAGTTCTTGGTAAGGGTTCCTGTCTTATCGGAAGCAACTACAGTAGTGGCTCCGAAAGATTCAATAACTTCCAGTTTCTTGAGGAAAACATTTTTGCAGGCCATTCTGCGAGCAATGATTGTTAGCTCGGTAGTGACGGTAGCGGGAAGACCTGAAATATTTAAATAAACTTTATATACAGAAGGATTCATCGTTATCACTTTTTAGAGAACAGTAGAACATTCTCGGAACATCTTCCAGAAAAAGTGCATTCATCAAAACTTTGGAATCTACTTACCTTGAGGTACGTTTGCGATAATGACTACAAGGAAACCACTGATGAAGATTCCAAGAACATTCTGGAAGCGAGTGACGGCACATCCAATAATGAAGAAGGCAGTGGCCATGATAAGAGCCATGATGGTGATGAACTTTACAAACCTGTCGATTTCGATCTGAAATTGGATTGTGTGGTATTTATTTATACTGGTTTGCGTTTAAGTAGTGAGTATAGTTTTGAAAATAGAGATATAAATTTCGTATATAAGCAGCTTTATGTTATCTATTCTTTTAATTAAAGTATTTAAGTTTACAAACCTCCAATGAGCATTTTCTGTTCCCTTGAGAAGTAGTCATGGAAGCGATTTGTCCAATGATCTGTAAATAAGTTATATATTGATATTGTTAATTTTGGTTCTACACTTGATGTTAAATAACTTTAAAAACTTATAGTATTTTGTTTTCTGTAAAGTTTTAAAGTATGAAAACCTACAGTTTTTTCTCCAGTTCTAATAACGATTCCATTTCCTTCACCATCTACACAGAAAGATCCATTGAAGGCAATGTTGTAACTCTCGAATACGGTAACTCCTGGTTTAACTACATTACAGAAGAACTCGAGTGGTTCAGCTTCTCCGGTGATCGAAGAGGTCTCGAGACGGAAATCAGTAGTGTGCTGAAAAACGAAAAGAATTTTTATTTATTATTAGTAAAATCAAAGCGTTCTACACAGCCAGCTGTATAAGCATAGGCTTGTTTGATGTTTTGCAAGATTGTGTATGATTAATAGCTAGGATTAGGCTTTCCTAGCCTCGGCTTTAGAAATTGGTTCGGACCGGCTGAGCCAAAATATTTTTATTATGGGATGGCCCATGTCCATCACTTATTTGACGTTAGGTTATTAATTCAAATATTCTACAACAACTTACAATAAGTCTGATATCAGCTGGAACTCTGGATCCACTTCTGACAATGACAATATCTCCGATGACGAGATTCTCGGGATTCAAGCTCTGCTCTGTACCATCACGGATTACAGTACATGAAGTGGGCAGAAGGGTAGAGAAGGCTCGGACCACCTAGAAGGAAATGTTTAACCTATTGCTTTAGTAATATTTTTATCGGAACCCTTTTTCACGATATGTTAATATCTCTTTTTCATGTTTTCAAATTTAGTTTTCAATCTCTTTTTTCACGTACATAGCACAAAAATTCGACAACGGCAATTAAGTTTTAGTGTTTTTTACAATTTTAAGTTTCGAGTTCTAAAATTTGTTCATGTAATTTCTTCGATAGTTACTATTTTATTAGTGTTATTGGTAGTGATTTCATTGCAGAGATAGACTAGTTCTCTCTTATTTGGGAAATGTATCATAAAAATTAATAGTCGGCGAAAATAAGAGACGATTTCTCGCAGTTTTGGTATTCTGACTTTGAATTACAGTGTAATATGTAACAAAAAAATAATTGTAATAGTAACAAAAGTTCAGTTTTTGGTTCCATTGAGACTGAAAACTTTTGTTCTCACTGGGGATATCCACAAAAGTTCAAAGTATGATTCCAAATTTCCTGGTTCAGATTTTTTGCACTACTGAAAGTCAGAAATCTAGCAGTGAGGCCCCGTAGAACCCGGTCAAATCTCAAGTTGAAAGTATGGATACCTTTCTTCCATTCTTCTCTTCGGTGAAGGAAACAATGCACATAAGCACGACAACGGCGACAAGGAAAAGTCCGACGTACAAGTTGAGAGGATCCCTGAAAGTAGTGTATGACACATAATTATCTAAAAAGATTGAATACATATCCCTTACCTAAATACTCAACCTGATACACTGAAAGATTCGTAGAAGACAAAAAAATAAAGACTTACGAGGTATCAAGTGCGTAGGTAAGGAAACACAAGCAGGCGGCTCCAATAAGGAGAACCCAAAACATATTCAAGAATTGACGGAAGAACAGCTCCCAGTTACCCATTTCGAGTGGTGGAGGCAGAGAGTTGGGACCATCGGTCTGGAAATGGAAATTTTGAAACTTTAAGAGATTGTATTTATAAAAAGAAATCAACTTTAGAAACTAGAAATGTTCTTTGAACCTCTATTTTTACAAATATTTTAGTATATTCTGTTGCTTTGGGACCTTTTTTTGAACAGTCAAATTTATAATGTTTTCATTATGATTAGCGTGGGGTTTCGGTACGGATTTTAGAAAAGTACCGCTATACCGGTATAGAAAAATTTAAAAAGTACCGGTATACCGTTTTACGGTAGACCGCGCACCGTACCGTACCGTTTCCCCACCCTAATTGTGATATAGTTTATGTGTGTTGGTGAACCTTTTTGAGAATATCGGGATTGGATAAAGCTGTAAATGAAATTTCTCTGAAAGTTGAGATTCTTAATATATTATTTGCAAACACAAATATTCAGAAGAATTGGTATATTTGTAAGTATGAATTCGATAACTCACAGCTAGTTTTTTAGCAGCAACTTTTTCTGACAGTCCTTTACTTCTCTTCATATCTTCAATAATCAGGTGCGAATCGGGAAAGTGGGAAGCGAGTTGGTTTGAATCCAGGAGGTGCTCCTCGAAAGAACTAAAACATGGAATCCATTGCAAGTTTCATCGAGATATTGTGAAGTTGTATGAAATACGTTTATGTTAACAAAACTTGACAAAAGACATCAAAAGTTATTGATGTAACTTATTAATTTTCATAAGGTTTCTATATAATTTTGCTATGTGAAGTAACTTACGAGCTGAGATCCCTTTTGGCGATCTTAGATTTCATTTCTTCTTCGGGAACCTCCGCCTTGCGCTCGCGGAATAATGACATCAGTCCTGTAAGAAAACAATTAATATTAATAATAACAATTTGAAATACTGCTTTTAAATTTTCTTCGAATAACGTTTATTTAGATTAGAAACAACCCAACAAATTGCATGTTTGAATCTATTGGACGTAACCTGGAGGTAACGAAATGCTACAAAACAGAAATCTAGTTTTGCAAAAATGCGATTCTAAGATAAAAAAGAATCTTTGAAACAGAAGATCCAGAAATTATCGAAGACCTATAGTAGTAATAAAATCTAACCGGATACGGTCTAGTTCCAAAACGAAATACCGTTTGAATGGGCTTTCATGTCCGGGTGAACCGGCAAGTCTTTCTATAACGCTACAGTAACCCGTAAAGGACGGTAGAAACCCGACTTACCCATCTTGAACTTGGTGAGGTGTGATTGACAATTCTGGGGTTAAGCCCCCGCTTATAAATATATGTTGTCTTTGGCATCGGTAGTAAAGTGGGCGGGGTTTCTTCCGCAATACCCGTATCGTTGTCTTTGGCCATAGTCCAATCATCTATTTTTAGATCAGTACCTTAAAAAAATATTTGGACCTTCGCAAAATAAATATCGTCTTGTCAATAAAAAATCAGAGAAAGTGGGCGGAGCTTTGTAAAGAGAAGTCAATGAAATAAGAGGTGCGCGCGCGTTGCTGAGGGTGCGTGGCCGCCGGTCCTATCTATATGGTCAGAAAATATGAGCCCAATCTGAGCTCTCTAACAAAAAATATAAGCTCGAAAACAAACAGCTTACAATTCTCATTTTTTGAAAACGAGCTCAAACGCCCAACTCTATGACCTAAGCATATGGCTTGAGTTTGCACAAAATACAGAAATAATTCTTACCCACCTGATACCCAATTACACCCTTACTTGATTACTTGGTCATCAGATAGAACTTTTGATTGCATTTGAATGTGCAGAAGTATTTCCAAGCGGAACCGAAAACTTGTGCAGTCCTTCAACCAACATTCGCCAATGTAAAAGCCTTTACCTCAAATCCTTTAGAGTAAGGGTACCGTTGTCAGAAACATCGTACATTTCTACATTTGCATAGCCATAGAATGGAGTGTAGAAAAAGAGTTGAACCTGGAAATAATCAAATTCAATCGATACTTATAGTTAGTCAAATTAAGCCAGCGTTGAATGTTTAGATAAGAAAACATAGCAAGGTAAAATCATTAAACCGGCAAATAAGGTTGATTCTGAATTCTTTTAATAATTCTTGTCTAAATATGGACTTTGATATTTCCAGAATATGAGGGAAAGACTAAGGTCTTTAGAGAGCAAGGTTGTTTTACTCATTCGTTATTTCATCAAAATTATCTAAGGCAGCCATCAATTTTCAACCACAGGCTCTTGGGCTGGGAATTTCACGCTCCAGTCCGGGCCGGAGCCGAAAATTTGGAAAGTCGGTCCGCAAAGGGTTACACTTTATGAATAAATCGACTGATTTAGGTGAATATTTTGATAAATAGTATCCAAAAACATCAATATGTAAAGATTATTGCACAATTCATTGCTAATAGCACTGAAAACAAACTTTTTTGAAGAATATCCGCTAAAAATTGTGTAATCGGCCGGCAGGGCCGAAAATTTCAGAAATTGGCCGGTCCGGGCCGGCCCGGCCGGCCTCCTACCAGCCCTGGCTGCCCCAAATTATTCCTATATCTAATCATCTGCTGACCTTATTACTTGGTCTAGCGGACACATAGCGGACAGCGGACGTATTCGTCAGATCAAAGTACTGTGGGAAGGTGTTGGTAACTAAAAGTGTTTAAACTTTACGAGTATTATGTATAGCCGCTTAGCTAATCCACGCAAAGCAACCTTAACTCTTTTGAAAACCACTTCTAAATGTTTTAGACGGTTGAATCATTTTACAAATCAAAAGATAAAAAAGGTTGGTAATGCAGAAATGACATCAAGTAACCACAGAGAGACGACATTGCCCGGGGCTCAATCCATATTATTGGTGTTGTGAAATTGTACTCTTAGATTTAACATTTATATCCCCCACCAGAAGTGGTTACCAGCCCGGCCTGGTATTTTGAAACCCAAGCCGGGCCGGGCCAGCCGGATAACCACCTCAGGGCGCAAAAAAGCTGGATACCGGCCCGGCATGAAATTTTGAAACCCAGTCCGGGCCGGTCGGATAACCACCTCTGTCCCCTACCCGTTAGCCTACCACTTGAATGTAAAATTAGCCGAACTTGCATTAAATGTTTATCAGCCGGACCCGTCTAGCATTACTTAGATTGCTTTTTACAATCGCTTACTAATTATAACTGTCTTATCTAATGAAGAGCAAACGTTTATTTAGCTTTCCGTGATCATGGTTGGATTTTCAAATGCTTTCTTGATGAAATAAATTGAATTTAATAGTTTGCTATTTTTCGGCTGACTTGAAGTTTGACTTTTAGCTAAACCAATCCCTTCCAGGCAGAATTTAGCGTCTTTCAAAGTAATTACATATAATTTCATTTAAAATACTCACTTTCGTTCGGCAAATCCAACTCGTCTCCAGAACATTTGAGAAACTGAAACACAATTCAGCAAACACTTTGAAAAACAAATAATTTGCACATCTTTTCCTGGATAATATAAAAGTGAAAATGAAACAACAATGTTTAGAAGATATTCGTATCCCATACATACAAATAGATGTGCTTCAAGATAGAAGGGACCGGTTGTAAATTATCTGATCTTCAACTATACTTAGTTTAAGTAAAGTCATGTACACAAGTTCTACTTAAACGTATTAGTTGAGGGATCAAACCCAAACGAAATTGTCTCTTCAGTTAGCCAGAATCCATCAAATTTACCATAGTCTAGACAATACATTTTGCTTACCTGCAGTAAGAATACAGCTATCCAAACGAACGTTCTGTTGAAAACCATTTTGGGTAAATGGTTCGATGGAGCAAATGATGAATAGCTTTGCCATGGCAATCTTCAAGCGATTCATTGGATAAAATTCTTATCTTGGTCAATTTACAAGAGACACTCAGCATTAACTGTGGGACTACAGAATTTAAAAATGTAAGCAGAACAAATTGAGAGAGCAATGTAAACTGAGGTGATTTCAAACTATACATCTCATGATACATAGTCAAAAACTTTTCACAATTTGTAGTCAGATGGTTAAAAAAACATTGTTTTGTTATTGATTAGTTATATACATTTTTAATAAATTAATATGATGTCTACACACTCGGCATATACTGCTTTCTGCGAATTCATCCCCACACCTTTATTATTTATTTTCACGAGAACACAGATATTAGGAGCGAAGAAGTGAGACGAATGAACCATAGGAAGCGGGACTTCATAGCACAGCGCCCAGGGAGTGGAGACGGCGAATCATAACAAATTTGCAAGAATTCGTTCTTGGGGGGTATTCGGACCATCGACCTCTAGCTTATGAGTCCAATCTTCTAACTACTGGTCCACCAGGCCTTCGAAGAACTAAATTCTCTAAAAACATGGATGATTTCAAGTCGACCATAACTAGCAAGGAAAAGCTTTCTTCAAAAGAAATTAATTTGTATCTTCAAAGAATGTAATCTTATGTTTCGTCTAAATTTAGTTAGTTTATTATTGTGCAAAACCTCCATTAACAAGATTTGGATCTCTTTTTATTCCGTTCATCAATGTATATCACATGTCGGATGTTCTTGTTATTATTTCCATCTTTGGGGCAGCTAGAATTCGGTTTTGCGAGAATCATAAGAGAACATTCAAGCATACATCCCACGGTTGCTCAATCTTACTGAAACGGGGTGGGGATCGAACCCACAAACTTCTACTACGCCCCCTAGTTACTCAAATAATAATCTACAAACAGTTTTTATCATATAAATTGTGGGCAGTATGCTTTTAGCTGATTCAAACTTAAATCGCTCATCGTATATGAACTTGTTATAGTCTTAAAAAAGACCACCCTTGATCTATTTTAGCACTTTAAGCATGTTTTTCCTTAATGTCAATTTCATGCAAACGGTTGTATGCAGTATTACTGCATGGCTGGGAAAAGGCCGGCCTGTTCCTCAAATTTTCGGCCCCGGCAAGAGCCGGCCCGTGAAATTACCAGCCCTGGAACCGACCTAAATCCCGCCGCGTGCAGTTCATTTATACAAACATCTGAACCTGTTTCAGAAATTGAGTCAGATTTTCCAAACTAAAAATGTGATTCTGTTCAACTTGTACTTAATTTCCAATGAATCACTGTTATAAGCAGTTGTCGAGCTTGCAATACTTTGCAAAACCGATGCAAGAAAAGCCTGGTAAACAAATTTATTTTGAAATATTTGCTTCTGTTCGCTAAAAACAATGAATAACCTAGGTCCTTCATATAAAATAAGTTTCAAAACAACAGAGTTATTTGTTTCATCTCACAAATTCCAATAAATATTCATTCTTTAGAACCTCAATGATTCGTTACATTGCTCCTCTTTTGTTATTTCTATCAGTGGCTACTGTAGTTTCTGAATTTCGTTGTGGTTACGACAACCCGATGCGCACATTCGCTGAAGTTTTAGCTTTTCCAGTAAGAGGAAGCAAGCAAGGTGAGAAATTTGGGTGAAAGTTTTTAAATTTTTGTTCACATTGAAGATTTTAGGAATTACACTACTAATAGCAAAAATTCTTTCATTTAAGACTTAGTGAAATATTTACTTTCGAAAAAATATTTATCCATTTATCTGCACTATAAAAAGTAATTAAAGTAATTTATTTCCTGTAATCGCACATATCACACAATAACTGGAGATTTCTTCGGCTCTGGGTTTCAGTCATTCATTCCGGTATCTTCTGAGCAGAGACGGCTCCTTTCTAACATTCAGTCTTCGGGGTGCACGAAATATGGGATAAGTAAGCTGCTGGTTTCCCAAGCCTTCTGCAGCTACGGGGAATCTGCACTTTTATCCATTATTCGGCACTATGCTACCTAGAAACAAACAATAGTTGATTGTTAAATCAAAACGAATTTATTAAGCATTTTATCCTAAGTCTATAAACCAGCTTTCTTTGTTCAGTTCTCAATGATTGCTGTATTGCCCGCTCCGAATCTTTCAAGACTCGTGAAGAAGCTGATGAAGAATTTTGCGAGTGTATTGGAAAGATTAATAGCTGGTAAGATTTACAAAACTCATGAATTAGCGCCAGTCAGTTCTTTGACTTTGTGACTGTGGCGAAAAGGAATGCCGTATTTCCTAAAAATAATCAAACATCCTGTAGTCGGATTCAAAAGTAATACGGCCGTGTTAATAAGCAGGAGTGTTGCAATATTTTCTGCCTACTGATGTTGTACTGCTATAAATTGCAACAAAAAAAATAATTGGCAAATTTTAGGAGATAAAAAATGCGAGTCTGTAATAAACTTAACAAAACACATGATTAAAGATATACAAGTGTTAGATCGATCCGCTTAGAAAGGAAGAAGATAATGATATCCTATCTAATATCAACACTTAAAACGATAGCCCTTCAAATAAGAGGACGACTTGGGTGCATCAGAATAAGCTGCTATTTTACCCACACTGCTCCAACAGGTGACAGACTTCGCGCTATCCCGCTGTACTTTATGGCTTCTCGTAGGATGACAGCAATCAGATCCAATATGGATTTTCTATCCTATTGGCACCCATACTCACCACGGAATAGTCGTTTTTCAGCATTAACTGGTAAGCTCCTTCTTATCTGAGATTCATTTTCTCAGTTTTTCTTTTACAGACTGACATCAACAATTCCACTTCGTGTGAACTTGTTCCAGATTTACAAATATAATTGTTCTCTAATCTGCACTAGAACAGACGTCTTGAACTATTTCTTTATCGTTTGATAACTTCGCTTCGATAACGACGGAAACCTCTTTCAGGCCAACATTTAAAACCATAAACGGCTCAAAAAAATCCAATATTGGTTGGCTAACCATAGAGCAATGACCTCGTGACCATCCCAGGAACAGCACAAGGTGAGTTGAAAAGCAAGAAATTCAATGTTCTGATGAACTCAACAAAGCAATGCAACCAGAAATGTTAAAGCAAATGGATTGTCACGGATAACTTTAGCAAGAGGAGACCGACAAGAATGGCAGAAGTGTGCTACCCCGCGTACCTAAGCGTTCACATAAACGATTTATACGATACTAGTTATTGTTGTGCCCTTACCACTTATGTTAACTTACTTTGATAAATTTCCACAACATTCCTATCTAAGATGCTTCTTGTTTAAGAAGGAGCCTAACCACAATCCACAAACTTTTCCTTTTGATTATATTCCTCAAAATATCCAACTATCACTTTTTTCCAAAGATAACACATCAAAAACAAAATATAAAGAATGAAGTTTATTAGTATAGACAAAATATAATATAATATTAACTAATACCAAGTATTATTCATTAGCTAGCTTTCTCTTAATACCTCGTCGTTCTGTATTCACATCATTTATCTAAACACTAATTATGATAAGGGAAATTGTGTTGGTATTTTAGTTCTAATAGTTTTCAAATACTTTCAAAGATAAGAAATGAAAATGTTACAAATAGATTATAGTCAAAATAGATGTTAATCTACATAAAAACTCAGGAAGTTCCTTCATACATCTTAAGGTTTGCTTTTATGAGTAGGAATTATGTATGCTTTTGTTTTTAAAGCATACATAGTTCCTACTCATAAAAGTAAAACTTAAGATGTATGAAGGAACTTGCCTTAGTCTTTATATATGGCAACAATGCTTTTAACATATATTAAACAACTTACCTTATTTCCTATTGCTTTTTCTCTTTTATATTCTTCTGGACTTTTCCTATACTTTTCTCTTAACAGTCTCTTAAAGTGATACACACGAATACTAACTGACTTTTCATCAAAACGAGGGAGCTAAATGAAAAATATAATAAAATAGTACTAATTTAATTGAAATTTATAAAATTGTTTTGATTTTTGTTAATAAAAAAGTATATAGCCATTGTATATTTAGAAAAAACCCAGTAATATGGAAAATAAGTTTTTAGCTGACTTCGTACGAACATCCGTGTTTAAGTTTATCCATTGGAATATTAGACTTACAGTATAATCCTCATCCAATTTAGTTGAAGTATAGTGCATCTTTATAGGATTTAGTTTTGTATTTTCAGAATCTGTCGAATTTCTCCACTGACGATAGATCCATTCGGCAATGTAACCATACTTCTTATGACAATACAAACTGAAAATAAATAAATATTCTGTCTAAGACTGTTTGAGAACTAAAACTAAAAAGTACAAAAAGTAAAAAGTACAAGAAAATAATGTATAACTTTTGAAGCAATTAAGTTTGTTAATATATAAGTCATTACTTACTCTAACAAAGCATTTTCAATCTGTGAGACTTCTTCTACTAAATTTAAATCCATTTTGTGTACACATAGATATGTTAACATTGCGTTCATCTAGAAACAATCAATAATATCAAATTTTTTGTGCTATTAGAAAATAAATTTACATAAAGGATCATCGAAAAGTACTAGTATTAAAAAAAAGTATTTTATTTCCTGTATCACTCGTATCACAATAATAGTAGATTTCTTCGAGGCAGGGCTTCGGCAATTTATTGCGGAATCTTCTGAGCAAAGACGGCTCCTTTCTAACATTCAGTCTTCGGGTGCACGAAACATGGGATAAA
>JAQGAV010004113.1:0-10964 GCA_034691345.1 Phasmarhabditis papillosa | reverse complement strand
ATATATATATATATATATAACGGAAAACTAGGGAAACCAAGGTTTTAAGATCTAGGTTTCCAGCGCGGTATCACGATCGGGTCGCTGTGCTGTAAAATATGAATGTTCTTTTGGAGAAAAAGCAGCACTTCGACCGATTTTACATTCATTTTTTAACACTGCACCCCGCTTGTGATACCGCGCTGTAAACCTAGGTCTTCAGATGTATCCGTATAGTGTTTCACTAAAGTATAGAAGCGTGTCGTTTGTGTATTTTACTAAGAATGTAATTCAACCAATTTTGAAGGAAGAAGTTCTCCTAAATTGGTATTTAAAATATTTTACAAACCTCTTATCTCTTGAATTTGGCTACAAATACTACCATTACTGAGGTATAATAAGAATCGAGAGTTATAACGCCACGTAGGCACTTCAAGTTCTGTCTAAGCCAGAGTTTTGCCACTGCGGCGCCAGTAGTTGTCGAAAGTTTCTGGTTCAACTTTATAGTTGCCAGAAATCGGCGCGCACTTCGCGAGCAAGTCGCGGTGTAAAATATTGAGGCCAAACCCGTTTACTATTTAACCATGCTTTAGTAACATATTCTCCTATTTCAGCATTCAAAAAAGCGTTTTTATTATACTAACACCCCCCCCCCCCACTTCTAATATTCAGGTTATTTTATTATCTAACTAACATTTTTTGGCAAAATTTATAAAACTTCATGTTCATTTTATTTCAGGATGATCTTTCTACTCTTGACACTACTAGCTTCGACAGCGGCCGGCCCTTTACTAACAGGGGAAGAAGGTGTTCCAGTACCACAAAAGGATGTATGTTTTTTAGAAACTTTATATAGATGTTCACAAATATTTAATCATATTGAAATATAATGAAAATGATTAAACACACTAATATCATTGTTAAAATCCGCCGAGTTAAGCTTTCTTTCTGACATGAATCTTCCCAGAAGTGGGAGTTTGACGAGTCCGTCACCCCTTCATGAATAGGATCTGTGGGTTCCGGCACATTCTTTTCCAGAATCGTCAAAAAGACAAACATCTTTTAGATTTGTTTGGTAATGGATTTAGTATGTTTTGTGTTTAGGCCAGCTATTTTAATGGTTTGGACTTTTCTGTAGTCTCTTCTTCTTCTCAAATGCGTTGTGTAGTTCAAAGTGGATATTCTGCGGTGTTTCTACGGTAAGCCCCGGTAGTGGGAAGGGGTCGGCTTTTGGCTAAAAGTATATCATAAACCTTTTGAGGAACCAAAATAGACAACATATAGTCCGTTTCTAAACCTAGACTGCAAGAGAGGGAAGGCATTTTCCAACGAATTTGATTGCACAAATTTACACCTCTGCAGTATAACTGCTCACAGCGCGTGTAGTCTAGGTTTTGAAACGGACTATAGGTGTTTAATTACAATACATCAAGATTACAAGTTCAATATAGTTCAAAAATTGTGGCCTGTTGAAAACCTAGAAAATCCTGGTGGACAAAAGTCAAAAATACTGAATTTACACAAGTTGAGTGATTCTGTGTAATGAAATAGATTTCCTTTTGTTAAGAGTTCAACTAAACCTATTCGAGCCTAGCTACCCTTTTCAAATGGCGTATTACTTATTTAAGCTATTATTTCAGCGCCTACTCTGCAGATGGTCAAGGAAGTTTTGATCCTAACGTTGTCAGCAATATAAACAATGCATACCAAGGTAACTAACTACTGTGATGAAAGTTACCTGAATTTTCAAAAGTTATTGTTTTTACTCAAGTTTTTCGAATACTTTTATTTGCAGTCATTACTCACGGAATTCTAGGTGTATTGCGTAATCATGGGGTGGTGCGGCTTTTGTTTAAACACAATATAAAAACACGATTAATTAATCACCCCGGCCTCTTTTCATGCCGTGAAAGAAACAATATATGCATGATAAACGATACTTATATTCCCATTAACACTTCTTAAGAATTCAAATAATATTCTAGCCGGCCTCGGTACTGAGATATATATGACACCGCAGCCTAAGAGCACCAAGGGTCCTACGGCGCAAGTGGATGAAATGATGAGCAACCTAAAAAAGAACGGAATCACTGTCAGAAGCATGTGGCTCCAGGTCACTAGACTATAATCTTCTCCGCTGTGAATTATTTAAGAAAAATGGAAAGCAAATATCTCTGTTTTAACCATTATGCTAATGTTAAGCACATATAGTCCAAGACCTAGGTTTCCAGAGCGGTATCACGAGCTGGGCGCAGTATTATAAACTATAAATGTAGGCGGGCCCGCTATTTTCAAAAAAATGCTCATAACTTTATAAGAAATGTATATTTTCGATCAACCTAAATAAGATGTTGTAGGCCATCATCATAGAAGTAATTATATTTGTTAGATTCATCATTTTTAGTAAATTAGACTTGCACTTACAGGGCCCACATTGTGGCCCAGGCCGGCCCGTTTTTGCCAATTTTAGTTGCGTTTCAATATATGTCGGACAAGTAGGTGTGCATTATCGAAAACAGTTATTCCTATGTTGTCGAGCTAATCGCTAACTACGCAACTGTTTTTTGTTCAGGGAGAAATATATAAGTTAAAGGGCTAATCTCCAGGCCCGCACTTGGGCCCGGACCGGCCCCGTGGACAGCTATGTTGAAATGGACTCTAAATAAGATTTGTGAAAAGTAAAAGATACTAAAACTGGGTTCCCGGCGATAATCCTGAAGAGAAGCGGGGCTGGATGAAAAGAAATGGAAAATCGGTGGTTGGGAGCCTTTTCTTCAAAAATGAATTCATTTTAATCTAAAATCGGTTCTCTCCGGGATATTGAGCTGTTATTTAGCTCTTAATATACACAGTAGATTATACTAAATTATGAAATCATCTTTGTTTAGGTAACTAATACAGGCAGCTACTGGTCATCCGTATACAACAATGTAAACTTTTTAACTGGTATTGTCAACCAAGCAAGAGGAGTAGGTCTACTTTTAGAGCGGCATATATAAATTAGCGAGGTGTTATGCAACTTTCTGACAAGTTTGGAAAGTTATCTATTTTTATCATGCCCAGCTATTGTCAGAGTCGCGAGCAATAATAGAGTGTCACTTGCGTATTTTTATGGTTTTTAACACCGCACCTGTAGGCAAATTGCACGCGCGTACTTGCAAAGAACAATGTTGAACGGTTAGTAACCGCCAGATGCTGGTGCGGTGCTCGCAAAAGGGGCTCAGACGAGAGTTGAATTCTTTACACTCCATCGTTACTCTTGGCGCTGACCATACTACAATACCGCGACAGGGTCCGCTTTTTGAATTAACTAAAAATTATGATTTAATTTAGTTTATTTAGTTGTGTGCTAATACTTTTTATTTAAGGTACTACAATGTTAATAGCGGAGGTGTAAGCGGTGAATCCTCTCCGGACTTTTCCGATTTTCAGCCATTCAGTATTTTTAATCAGCCTGCAGTTAAGCAATACGGGCAGAATGAGACTGTTTGCAACATTTATTATGTGAATAGGTGAGGAAAACAAAGAAAACTCTTCTAAAGTTCAATTGGTAACAAAAAATGGTAGATCCGAAGGAATGGTAAAAAATCGTCCGAAGGCCGCTTAACTGTTGGACCGGGCCGGGCCGGCGATTTCGCAGCCCTGGTGATCGTATAGTCCGATTCAAGAGAAATAATGCAGTGTTATAAAAGATTCTCGTTAAAAATGGTTACTGAAAGTATTCGAAAAACGAAAATACAAGCAAAATTCAATCAAAATACGCGAGTAACACTCCGTTATTCGTCTTGAAGCATACTATAAACTCTGACTTATTGCATACCGGCCCCAAACCGGCCACAAACCGGTGTCTGGTGGAGCAGGACTCCAGTTAGGATTGTTTCTATAAAATGTTGTTAAGTAGCACATAATGTGATTAGTTTTCTTATTTAATTCTGCTGTGAACTTCTTTTATGCGCAATATTCTTTGTAATAGAATTAAAGATATAGGCTGCCTAGGCTGACGGTAGTATTTCAGGAAAAAAATAGTTTATGTCCTGTAATCGCACATATCACACGATATCTGTAGATTTCTTTGGCGCAGGGTTTCGGCCATTCATGGCGGAATATTCTGAGCAAAGACGGCTTCTTTCTAACCTTCAGTCTTCGGGTGCACGAAACATGGGATGAGTAAGATGCTGGCTTCCCATGCCTTCTACAGCTACGGGGAGTCAAACCACAGCCCCAGATCCTCACGGTTTCATAGACCGCTGGTCTAACCACTAGGTTAAACCACCCGCTAGTGTTAGAATATAGATTTCAGGAACAGCTATATGCTATCAATATCCGTAGAATCTTATTTTTTTTCTTTTAGAAATGTCTATACGAATTCTAATCTTCGTATGGAGACTATTGCCAAGTTAGAAAAGTCAACTGGACCAGTTGTTGGAGGAAATATTTTTATGTAAACAAATACTAGATATAATAAACATTTATATACATTGCTATAGTGATATTTCACACTATCTTCATAGGATAATAACACTGAACGAATACAATTTTACAGGGTTTCTTGTTACAGAATCCAAGGAATTTTAAATTGTGCTTCCGTGGCGCAACAGGCAGCGCGTTCGGCTATTAACCAAAAAGTTGGTAGTTCGAGCCCACCCGAACGTTTTGCAACTTTCCGAACTTTATACCTATTTCATTTTACGAAACACGCGATCATAGATATTTGGAGGATGAAGTAAGACGAAGGGACCATTGGGAGCCCGGACTCCATTGCGCAGCACATGGGGAGCAGAGGCGGCGGAGCAGAAATTTGCAAGAATTCTTTCTTCGTGGTGGATTCGAACCATCGACCCCGAGATTTTCCATGTTTCCTGCACCCAAAGACTAAATGTTAGAAAGGAACCGTCTCTGAGCAGAATATTCCAGAATGAATGGCCGAAACCCTGCGCCGAAGAAATCTACTATTATTGTGATACTTGTGATACAGGAAATGAGATACTTTTAAATACTTTAAATACTTGACGCCAGACCTAGCTAAGGTATTTGCTCTCCGGGACCGTTTCTGCTCTAACAATAAATATAACCAAAAAAATCTGCATTACGAGCTTTAAAGAAAATTGTAGTTATTGTGAACTGATGTATGAAGAAGCAAATTAGTATTCCGTCCAGTAACAGGAACCGTTGTCCTGAAAATATTCAGTATTCAAGAAGAATAATGTTGCTTTTATTGCTATCGATTATTCCAACTACAATAACAGGAGAAGATGGTAAGGCTTCTCAACCTAATAATATACACTTAGAAGGAAAACACACAACTACGGTACGGTTGAAAAGTAACACCTGTGAAACGTACTCCGCACCTTGCAGTTTACTCATCCGAAACAGAACAAAAAGATATGAGTTCACATTTTATCTTGTACAAAGGTAGAGATCATATATGTTTTAGAAAACTGATATATAGTCGGATTCAAAAGTAATTAGGCCGTTTTAATAAAAATGGGGATGCAGGAGTGTTGCAATATTTTGTATGAGTAATGCAGTGTGAAAGCAAGTTTGCGTCTGCTGATTTCGCGCGCCTAGAATGCCAGCAGGCACAGTGTTAAAAATAACGAATTAGGCAGCCTACACGGCCTTATTACTGTTGAATCCGACTATAATCGGCGGTCGAGCTATATTCAGTTTAAGGACTAGGGCGAATTTAAAAAGGAAGGTTGCACTGATGCGCAACTGAACGAAATCCCGCCTCCAGCGTTTCTCCAAAGAGGCGCTGCCGACTATATTGTAAAATTGTTGAAAATTCCTTGTTGGAACAGCAGAATGCTCTTCGGAACAATTAATGTAGTTCTATTCTAGTTTCTGTCTACCCAGCATACCGTCGTGGATGTCAGAGTCAGTCGGAGGAATACTGTGATAATGTAAATAGGTTCCTGGATACTTTCACGGATTCATTTGGAAGTGGAGACTTTGTAACGATTAGTGAGGTACATAGATATTTTGTATAGTCAGAATCATCATTAATAATGAAATACGGGGTTTGTCTGATTGTGGGCCCTTTTTGAGAACACCGTGCGAGCTCGCGCCGCCTTTTTAACGTACAAATTGTACTTACGATAGCCTGCATGATGGGGTGCTAAAAAACTATAAATACGCAAATTGTACTTTATTATTACTCTCGGATTTGACTATTGAATATATTCAAGTTCATCAGCATTCAATTGATTTCGTTAGTTGTTAGTTACGAAATTTTACAAAGAGAGTACCAAAGTTGAATATAATTGATTCAAGCACAAAGATTAACAATAAACTAAGAACAATAAAATTATCTTGATTATCAATTATCTTATCTAGAACAATACAATTATCTTGATTATCGAACCCTTTAGATATTCACAGCCAACGCGGAGTTCATAGTGTTATATGATAGCAAGGAACTGGTAAAAGAAATAAAAGTTAACGGTAGGAGCATACCCCTCATGCGGACGGGACGGGAAGGCGGCAAATCGAACCGGGCCGGGCCTTGAAATTTCTTCAGTGGGCCGGGCTTGAGTTCATACTGAGATTAAAAGTGTCGAATCGGGAGTAAAAATTGGAAATCCTCGAATTTTCGGCCCGGGCCTTGCGTGAGAGGTCTTGGTAGGACAGACTATCCAGCTGGCCGGCCCAGGTTGAATGGTCTGAGGAAGGAGTATCAAGCCTTCTTACCATAAGATCGCTGTTGCTATTCTGTTCTCTCCCAGCGAGTTTATCTATTTTTAAACTTTCTTTTCTTTTATAAATTTGGTTCTTTTACAAATCAGTACTCTTCAGATCCACTTCAATTTTTCATGAAAATACGTAGAAAGTTTCCGTATCTGCTGAAGTTCACGGTTAGTTTAATGCAAAATACTTCAAAATGATAAAAATTCACTAAACTTCTTTAACTCTGGAGAAAAAATGAATTTTGCCTACTTGGCTAGTAATTATAAAAAATCTGCAATGTGTAATTAGGCATATATCTCACCAGGACTGGAAATTTGGCTGGCTTGCCCGGCCTTCCCGGGGACAAAAATTTAGAGAACAGCCGACTCAAACTAAAATTTCGGAACAATTTTCAAAAATACTACATACCTAATTGTAAGATTAAAAACTGAAACTGTACTATTGAAGAATAAGGGTAATGTTGGGAGTTATGCTTAGTAATAGTTTTAAGTAGTGTATTTTGAAATTGTTGTTCTTTGTAATGTCCCATATATTAGGGGTGCCAGCCGGGCCGAGCCGGGATCGAAAATTTGGGAAACGGGCCAGCCCCTTCCGGCCCGGCCGACCTTTTTCCAGCCCAGTACCTCATTTTTCTAGTTTGAATTCGACTTGGGTGTTGGTCTAGTTGACGGTCTTATCTGGGCTTCTGGTCATTTTGCTATGTCGGATATATTTGAGACGAAGAAATGGGAAGGTGGAGTTAAGATACGATTCACGGTGGGAGCATAGCTTAAAACTTCATTTGAATAAAAAACACTATTTGACTAAAAACTGATTATTTTAGCCTGAATACAAGATTGCCTATATGAAGCTTCGGATTATATATGACGACGGTGTTGGAATATTTGATACCTAATTTACGGAATTTATCAAACAATTGTGATTGCAGTTAATAGAATAAAAATTGCTGTGTTATATATTGAAAAAATTGGCTAAATCCTTCGAATGAAACTCAAGATTTGGGAAACGGAACTAGCAAAAGGGACATGGGATAAATAAACTGCTAGTCTCATAAGCCTTCTGCAGCTACGGGGAGTCAAACCCACAGCATGGAATCCTGACGGATTCAGAAACCGCTGTGCTAACCACTAGGCTAAATCAACTTCTAACCAAATAGCCAAAACTGTAACACGGAACCTAAACAGCCAATCGTTCCCTTAACCTTGGTTTTATCCAAGATTTGTAGGATGTTTTTCTGTAGAAAGTACAGTAAATTGCGTGTTCGCTCCTATTTTCAATGTTGTGCTAATTGGTTTACTGGGTCTGTGAGGTGTTCTCTAGTCTACTATAAATATATTCCTGTGAAGCTACCTGTTTTTCTTCAGTTGAATGACGAAGGTCTTACATTCTTGATTTAAAAAATAGGAATAACAACTAAAATGAATACAAAAATTGAGTGTTTATTCGCATATCAGAGGGAAAAGGCCTGCCCGTTTCTCAAATTGTCTGCGCCGGCCAGGCCCGTCCTCTGTTTCACAGTTTTTAGCGAATATTTTCAAAAAAGTTAGTTTTCAGTGCTATTTTTTGGCAATAATAATAAAGAGTGCAACATTCGTTGCCTATTTATGTTTGTGAATACTATTTTGAAAATATTAACCTAAATCAATCGGTTTTTTTTTTCATAAAAACTGTGCTTGCGCTGGACGATTTTTTGAATTTTTTTAGTATTTTAGAAACGGGTCGGCCCGTTTCTAAAATTGTCGGCCCCGGCCCGGCACGGCCGGCCCTAACCTCACTCAAACTCAGTACTTATTTTCCAAGAATATGTGATGAGGTTTTGCAAAATAATCCCAAAACAAACGGTAGTTTAGAGTATTTTATAATTTCGGTTAGTAATTGCTTCTTACCATTTTGCAGAATGTACTGTTTAGAAGGAATTACTAGAGGGCAACCCTGTAAACAAGATAAAATAAACAATTTTATACAACTAATTTTACTTAGTAACACATAATAGCATGCACTAACTCTAGATTTCTTATGAATTTCGGCTTCTTTCTAACATTGACAGTTCGTGAGATAAGTAAGCAGCTGGTTTCCCAAGCCCTGCAGCCACGGGGAGTCTAATCGGTACTTGCAACGTTGAGCCCCAAATATGAAATTCTTAGCCTCAAGTCAACGATGTTGCGCCCCAATTCAAATAAAAACATTATGGTTAAGCGTTGGCATCAACACGCTACAAAAACATACTCGTTATTATCTTGGCACTTTTCAGTTAGGCTTAGTTATAGAAAATAGGCTTAGGCACCCGGAAGTATTTGTAGCTTTGATAGAATATACTGCATCACACTGCCTTCCAGAGGCCGTATACATGGAAGCGTTTTTCGTGGGAAACGAATTTGGGAAACGGTTATGGAAACGCGTTTCCCGCGAAACTTGTTTTCCGTATGCATGGCGCGACGCATTTCCCGTGGGAAACCGTTTCCCACCAAAGTTTCAAGGGTTTTTTGTAGTTTTTATACGTTTTTAGATTCTCTTTTGAAATTTTTTTGATATTCACATAATTGGGGAACAGTATTTGTTTAAAATACTTAAAAAAATCCTATTTTGTAAATTCAATTTTTTTTCATTTGGTTGAAATATGGTTTTTGCATGCCTGTTACAACTGAAAATTATAAAAATTTGCATGAAAATAACAAAAATGATCAAGAAACTGACTAAAATGTGCCAAAACTATTAAAAAATTCGTTATTTCACGGGAAATGAACAGTTTTCCGTGGGAAACAGTTCCCTAGCGCCATGCATACGGAAAAC
Organism: Phasmarhabditis papillosa; assembly: GCA_034691345.1. Taxonomy (NCBI): domain Eukaryota; kingdom Metazoa; phylum Nematoda; class Chromadorea; order Rhabditida; family Rhabditidae; genus Pellioditis; species Pellioditis papillosa. The sequence goes on along the minus strand of JAQGAV010004113.1, from coordinate 1,508 downwards.
AAGTTTCGTGGGAAATGAAATGGTTTCCGTGCATACGGCCTCAGGTATCATATTTTGCGTTTGGTTTCTTGAGAGCTGCTCAGTGGCGAAACCTCTATGATTTATCTGATGATTTTAATGGTCAATAAATTTGGTGTTAATATCCAAACTTCCTATTTGGGGCTCAACTTCCAATTTCGGTCTCAACGTTACAAGTACCGTCTAATCAGCCTCCTCAGATCCTCTGGGATTCAGTGACCGATGCAGTAACCATTATATTTACAAACTGTTAACATTCGCAAGATCTTTATTATTTTGTGTAAACCAGAATTAAAGGAAATTTTATAGAAAGTAATCGATATATTACTCTAAAAAACCCATAATTTAATGACACCAGAATCGAAGGCGCCGGCCCGGTCCTCAAATGTTCGCCCCTTGCCCTGGAAGGCCCTTCCTAGTCTATGGCACACATTTTAGCGGATATTGTTCAAAAAACTTAGTTTTTGGTGTTATTTTCGGCATTAACAATATGTAATGCAATAATCTTAACCTAATGATTTTCTTGGTAACTATTTATTTAGATGTTCACCTGAATTAGTTGATTTCAGCTGAAATTTCCGGCCCGCAAAAGAGCCGAATTCCCAAAAAAAGATTCCTAGATTCTTTGTTTTGGAGTTCCATTCTACCAATTTATGTGATTTTGGATGAGATTATATAACCCTTCTAAGAGATTTCAGAAAAAACAATACTAAACATATTTAACTTCAGAGAAATGACCATGTTTCAACTTATTCTATATTCAGTAATATTCATTCTCTCACTTTTTGGTCTATATGGTAACTTTCATCTCATTTTGATTTATCTAAGAAAACGAGAACTTAGAACAAAATCAAGTAAGAGATGGCTGAGTGGATAGCGAGATAGATCACAAATCTATTTGCAAGAAATGGTGGCGGGATCGATCCCACCCGAGAACCATCTGAACTTTTGGTATTTGGATCGTAAAAAGAAAGAAACAAATCTGGTATCCTATAAATTGTCTTGAGGTCTTCTCTTGACCCTGAATGCAATTCTTCATACAATATGTTTACTATCTATCTATGTAAACTATGTATTATTAATATTATATGGCCAATTTACTAGAGCTCAGTGTTATCCTTTTGTAATGCATTTTACATTATTTAGTAACATACAAGTATTTATAACCTGTTTTATTGCATTGGATCTTTTTATAATTATTATATTTCCAATCAGGTAGGTCTTTAGGAATTCTGTATAGGGTGGGCGAACCGTACGGTTTTCAAAGTAAACCGGTTTATAGAAACACGAGTGAAAAGTTTTTTTGAAAAGTTTTTTTTGGTGTAATAGTGCACCGTACAAATAAATAATCATATAAATCTTTCCCCTGGAAGCCCTAGTGTTGTTCAAAATTAATATGCCGTATTTAACAACTTAAAAAAAGATTGTTTATTTGTTTTACGCAACACGAAATCACAGATATTTGGAGCAAAGAAGTGAAACGAGGGAAC
>JAQGAV010004112.1:0-10965 GCA_034691345.1 Phasmarhabditis papillosa | reverse complement strand
CTAAATACGTTTACATGGTTATTTTACAAATACTAAAATGTATTATCTGGTATTATCTTGTTACCTTATTTTGTATTTGGAATACTCTGGGATTTGTTGTTCTGGCATTCCGACACTCCTTCCTATTCAATATTCAAATTCTTCCTCGAATCCCCACAATATTTTTGTTATGTGTGTGTGTATTAAGTATAATTATCGATCTCTTAATATGTTGCTATTGCACTCTCTAATTACACACCAGTGGCCGTATGCATGGAAAAAGAAAACCGTTTTGCCGCAAAACCGTTTTTCGGCAAAACCATTTTCCGTATGCATGGAAAATGCATTTTTCGGCAAAACCATTTTCCGTATGCATGGAAAATACGTTTTGCGGCAAAACAGATTTGCGGTATGCATGGAAAACGGTTTTGCCGCAAAACCGTTTTCCTTATAAATAATTTTCTACCTCTCGAGGTAGAAAACGAACCGTTTTGCCGCAAAATCAATAGTTGTTGGAGCTATATTTTGGTATTTTTTGTCATTTTTAGTTACAATTTTTTGTTTTTGTTTTTCCGTTTATCTTCCTATATTATTTTTTTGAATGGAAAATTTCAACAAAAGAGTTTTATTCATATAATAACAATAAAACAAAAACAATGACTTTAATCAGTCTTTTTCTCTGCAGCAGTGGAGTCATCCATTCCATTAGGCTCCTTGACATACGATGGCTGCAAACCATATTTTGCTGCTTTGGCCAACAGAACTTCGTACTCAAGATTGGCGTTTTCAATCTTCTGTTTCAGGAGATATCCAGTGAGTTTGGCATTGTTTAATTCTTCTTTGAGAAGCTGATTTCTGATATCGGAAGCGACAGAAAACCGTTCACGGGATGGCCTGGAACATAATATATGGATGATTGTATTGTATTTATTGAACTTTAACTTAGTTATAAAACGGTATAAGGTAGCTCTAAAAAGTAACTGAATACTCACGTCATTTTGATTTGATCCCTGAAGCGGACAGTAGAAGTGTACACAAAGGCTGTGTGTAGAGTGCGTGTTCATATTGAAAACGCAATTGGTGTTCTTAAACGACAGTGGCCCGTGCTGCACTCTGAACTAAGGTAAGGTACTTAATAACTAAAGTTAACCGAACACTATTAAAGTTGTTTTTCTCTAAAAGAAGAAAAGTCTTTCTTATAGGGGATCTCCTGCGAAAGCGAGTCTAATAACCGCGGCATGTATATGTTTGAGAAATGCAGCCATTGATTTGAATGAACCACAGGATTTTGATGACTTTGTTGATGATGGAATTGTTCCAGACCCTCCTAACAAAGATTTGCCAGCAAACTCTGCGGGAGGTACTGCTCTACAGAAAAAGATTCTATCCACATATTTTCCATAATCATTTGTTGAACTGTTGTTAATTGGTGTTTTATAAATTTGTTGCTTTTACTTGTGTGTGTGTGTTTATTTTGCGAGTTTATTTCTTCAAATTCAATTCAAAGATTTATTACTAATATAAACAAAAGTTGGAGAATGAAAAGTTGACTGATATTTCAATAATATAAAAAACTGAAACTCGACGTAAAAAAACAAGTTCCATGCATACGGAAAAAACGGGTTTTGCGGCAAAACTGTTTTCCGTTTTCCATGCATACGGCCACAGAGGTCACCCCGCCTCTATTGATTGTGTTATAAGTCACTTGTGCGGGATGCCACCATGCTAGCTAAGTGCGCATCCTATATAATAAAGATAATAACAACAAGTCTTGTCAATCCATTGTATCAGACATGAGGCAAGCTGTCTGGATATAATATTTTGAATACCGTCAATACTATCTATAGAGTTGGAGTATTGTTCAAAGATCTGAGCAGATCAATTGAACCTTAGATAGATTGAAACAAACCTTATACTGACTTTTTGTTGTGAAGTTTTGCAAATGAATAATACAAATAAGATAGCAAAATAAAATCAGATAATACCTTCAACTGTTGAATTATAGTGAAACGTTTAGTAAGCTTTCCTAGTATTTGCAAAATAACCATGTAAATGTATTTAGTATTCAATATTACCTATAAAAAGGAAGTACTTTTGTATTATAGCACTTTTTATGAAGGTATGTTTATTCGGGTTACTGTAGCAGCACTGCGGCTGCCGCATTTTAGTGAGTGCAGCCGCAGCCGCGCCGTGATGCGGCGCCGCAATTGTGATTTATCAGAGGTCTCGTGCAGGGGTGGGAAAGGTAAATATACATCGGTTAAAACATGCAAGTGTAATGATTACCAAGAGCGTAAGCTGTAAGCCAACTGAACATAATCCGGCAGAATTATAAAGGAAAGGTCTTCAAGTTAATTATAATCGCGAGCACATTTTACAGTAGCTGTCTTTCGACATAAATTATTAACAATTCAGGGAATATTATTCCTACTCTGATGTTTAATAGTCATCCTACCATTGCACAGTTGCTGATTCTCTGATGTGCTTGACAATTTCCTTAAAAAATTTCATCATCAATTATATTCTCATAGTGATTTTATCAAGTCTATAAGTTGAATAAAGACTTGCTGATTTGCTTGGGCAGTGTTTACTGACAACGCATTATCCTCAACCAACAGTAGATTGAATCCGTCAAAGCAGTAGTAAACGATTCTTAACTTGAACATAGTAAACGTATTGTCACAAAAATATATATATTCAGGATTGATAATAAATAATGATATCTTTGGGACAAGAAAATGTGAAGAACTAGATATACAGAAAATATCCTAGAGAAATAAAAGTCCAAGATAAATATCATGACAAACAAAAAGAATGCAACCTATGGTTGTTGCGTATAACATCAGTGGCAGCAACTATGTAACAATCTCATCAATAGCGCTAACACCTGGAATTCTTGATCACATAGTTGGAGAGTTTGTACACAAGTAAAACAATGAACTAGCACCACTAGTTCAACTAGAAAGAAACTAAAAGGAAGAATGCGACAAACTCCTTTCACATCAACTAATGAACAGTGGACGGACTTCTCATCAAAAGACGTCCGCGCTCAATCTTCTCCATAATAAGGTGGCAAAACACTTACTTAATCTATTTTCCTTTGATCCGGAATCATATCACAGTAATAGGCCGCATCCAACTGTTCAATATCCTTAGTGTTACTCAACTCTGTTTACAAAATATAAGTCAAATATAGAGGAAAAAATTTATATACTACGATATAACTTAGGTTTTAAAAATATGACTGGACAATTAATAAAAGTGCACCAGGTCGATACAAATAATGACTGACAATTGGACGTTAGCATAAAAACATTTTCAAGCATATCTGAATAGTACCATTACTGATTCCTTGTGAACGGAAATATCGCTACATTCGTTTATTTCTAGTCCCATCATAAGATCCTCCAGTTCTTCCTTGGCCTCTCCAGACCGAAGAATCTGCAAGAAAAAATGCATAAAATATCGAAAGCCCGAAAATGTAACAAATATATGAAACTTACTCCAAGATCACCATAATTTGAATGACTCGCATGGTGAGAGAATTGATACGCATACTCAGAGAATGATGCATTCATATCCGCCGACATACAGGTATCAAGAACAAGTTCTACCAAATTAATTGTCAGAATGTATTTACAAATAAAAACCTCGTATGAATTTGTGGGCTTCCAACTTTGAATACGTCTTCATAAATATTCCATTTCTTGATGATATCGACTTTTCGTATTGCAGTGATAACAGTCGATAACTTCCTGTTGTTCCCTAAGAAATAATATAATGTTATACGAAAACTAAACTACCGGAGCGCACTTTCTGTACTCTTTGATAGGCGGCACCTCTTGCGATGTTTGATGACACTTGAGATACAGTAACCTACCTAAAATAAACAATATATAAATGTATATATATATTAAATGAAACTGACCGTCAACATTCCTAACTTGCAACCACCCACGAGGTAGCTGACTATCCGCAAATGTCATGTTACATTCATATGCACTCAAATGACCAGATAAATGATGTGCTATGAGAAACAATCTGTCAATTTTTCGAGTATACAACCTTGTGGCGAGTTCTTCTGGGCTAAAACACGAACATAACAAAGGCGTGGAACGAAGACTAACCAAACGTTTAACACAGATAATGTCGTCATAATTTCTTCGACCAGTTTCTTCATATCATCAACAAAGTCTTGATAAATAGTCATTATTGTATCATAAGTGAGCTCAAATTCATCAAAATGTACAGTTTTCTGCAAACAAGTATAGTGTACAAAAATACACAGAATCTTACCAAGAAATCATCAATGATGATCTGTCTATGATAGTCAATTCTACTACCCTTTGTAGGAGGAACAGTCTTAATCATCTTCGTGCGCTTAGTGATGAATAAATTTTGAACATGTAACATCAGTTCAGACTTCTTCATATCGATGCTCTTAATTGAGAAAACACCCTGAAACAATTAATAATAATTAATCGAAACCACAAGTTGATAATAAATATGAAAGACTCAAATATTTTGCAAAGCCAGAACTTTTAATTTAAAAAGTTTTCCTTACATACGCTAATTCAATGTTCGTAATAATACACAACAAGATAATAAATAATATGAGAGGAGCACAAAAATCTATCCCAAATATTTTTCAAAATGATAACGATCACTCAGTCTGAAGAAAATCAGGATGTGTAAATCCACAACGGAAAGGTTTACTTTGTTTTCGTGTAGCTATTATACATAACTTTACTTTGGTGCAATCACAAAATTAATCTTTAAAACTATGAATAGACTTTCTATTTGTAAAATTAGAGCCGGATGAAAATAGGAAAACATCAACTATAGATTTATAATGCTTGTATTGATGAACTACTCCGATGTATTTTACTACGCGCCGCGCTGTCAGTATTGAAGAAGGGGAGTAACGAATTCCGCGCTGACGACATAGATTTTCGAAAAAGAAGACAATTTACTACCTCATCTTTAAAAAATATCGGAGCAAGAGATTTCAGAAAAACGTACAGTGGCCGGAAACTAAAACAAAACACTCTCTAAATATATAAAGTAACTATAGCCTGAATAAAATTACATTTGATTCGCGAAAAAATAGAATGTGCATCCTCACTCCTGATAATTTTGTTTGGGGTAGAACACACATATCATAAATGTATATACAAAATTAAAATATATGAACACAATAACTAAATCCCAGGTTTACAGAAAAATACAGTTCTCTATCACTGGCACCAAAAAACCTGGTGTCAATGTTGCATTCCCTTTAACTTATCGCAAATTACTCTAACGATCAGGTAAATTTGAAAAGTCCTAACACGACAAAATGCAAAACAACAAACCTTGTACATTTCAGTGAAAAACTCGTTTCCTGACATGAGCTTTTGTGACCAGTCGTCCTCCGTAAATTTTGAGCCAATTTCCACTGGGAATGTTCTATCTGCTAGCTTTTGATGTAGATACGGAATGCTGAAGGAACATTTAGATCATTCAAAAAGACAAGCTTACCTCCAACTTCTTATGGCTTTACAGTCCCATTTCGCATAAGCTCCCTTCAGTAAAACAGGCCTCGATGGCAACAAAAAAGTTTCCAGAAAATCCTCATCGGATGGGACATCTTTATAGGTTGTCACGTCCACACTGTTTACTAAACGCTCCGGAGATTGAGAATACTAAATATTAATTAAATGAAAATACAGTCTAGTAAAATCTTACATTGTCTGCGGAATCATCACGAGTGACATCATGTATAGGAATATTCTGGGCAAGTTGAGCCACATAAGGACTAATGGCTGAATCCGGTAAAATATGAGAACCCATCTGTAGGCCCATATCAAAAGCCTTCAAACATTCCTATAACACAATGTTAAGAAACAACTTAAAAATGTACAATTACCTTGTAACGTTTCTCGAATTTCAGCCTAATAGATTTGACAAAAGAAATTGCAAAGTAAAATCTTCTCCACCGTTCATCGACTTCAGAATAATGACCTAAAATACTTGTTTACATTACGATACTTGTATTTGAGGAATACCGGTATTCAATTTATCCCAAGTGAGTCCAATTAGAAACTCTTCATCATCAGTTACTATTGTCAAGGGATATACCCTACCTGAAAATCACAGAAGAAATTAAATTATATTAACAATTTAAATAAAGCAATGTTGTAACACAAACCTTCGATAGTTGACTGACGATCCAAAACAGCAGCAGTTAAATTCAAGAATTTTCCTGTGACGCTGCCGCCGATGAATCGGGCATCAACGTGCTGCATAACAGTATCCAACACCGTAATCCTAGTCTCCTAAATAAAAGTTCGTAGTAAATAGAAAGATCCAAACGTCTACTCGCATCCAATAACACGTATGCATCGAAAAGCGAATTCCTACTGTAAAACAAACCTTAATACCATGTAAAACATCTAATATTCGATTCGTCACTGTCGGGTCATTGTATTCTCCTTCAACAAACATTGCTGGCGCCTCGACTTGAGTACATGAACGGAGAAGATCACTGAACGACATCAATTAGATTGAGGCATATACGTCGGACTAACTAATCTGCTATGCATTTCATCTCTGGATAAATGATGGTGTAGTGAAGAATTTTGACATCATCTAGAAATTCCTTCGAAACAACGACGAAGCTAGAATAATACAGTTTAAAAATACCAAGTAGTTCAGCTAGCCTAGTCTTACATTAATCTTTAATTAAAGAATACTTACCCCAATTTCAAGTAGAATGGAATGGCTGATGTCTGCGCGTGTGCAACAAGCAGAAGACCAGGGAATCGACGTCGTGCTTCCTAGATAGCGAACTTATTGATTTTCGAACCAGCTCCGAACATCCTATGTGACTAAATCGTACGTCATTGGATAAAAAACAAAATATACCTTGAGAACTGCAACACGTTCTAATTTTAGAAACGGAGGATGGGGTCTCAGGCGGCATACTCCAGCCAGCAATCCACCTAGACAATACAATATAAATTACGAGTTTTGTCATGAATGGCATTATTCATAGATACATAATTGATTAATTTCCTTGCTCACGTTACTCTAGTGGATAAATTATGCTACAACACACAGCTTGTATATAAGCAGTCGTCGTTTTTTTAAAGTTAAACAAGATTTTACTCTCATTCCTTTCCCCCAAAGAGTCAGCTTCCAGTATGATGAGACTAAGCAACGCATAACATTAGCTTACTTTCATGTCTCCATCCAAAGTAAATGTACATATCTTCATCCTCATCGAATTCTTCATCAGCGGGTACTCCTTGTTCGTTGACGAACACCATAAACAGTATATGTAGTAAGACAAATACTAAACAAGCTAACCGCTATTCGAACTGCCTTGACATCTTCAAAGGCTTCACTGTCCGCAGCAATTGTCTTGGCGTAGGGGCAACGAGAGAGATGGGCGATGTCCCTGAAAATAAGATCATGATAATAAAGAAAATATCTTGCCTGAGTATGGGGTATGTCTGTGATCTCACCGGGCACGCCACCCTTTTGCCCTCATCTCGTTACCCCTGAAATTAAAAAAATATGGTCAATATTATAACAACAATTGAATGTAATCAAAAAAAAACATAGCAAATCTACAAAAAATACAGTTGAAATTATGTTATCAATGTTAGTAATTCAGTAAAAATTTGTACATGTACGCAAAATTTCAAAAATATATATTTAATAATTCCAGAATACGCAAATAAGCGTCACCCCATGACGAGAATAAGCTTAATGTAGCGTCTACCCCTCCCGGAGCAAGCCGCGCCGCGTAGTCACGACCTCGGCGCACTCGGGGTGCCTCTGCTTCGAATCGTGTTTGGGGTACGCGTCTGTAGCGTGTTGTTGAAATTTTACCTTTATTATGGAAAAATCTATACTTTTTATATGAACCTCGTGAAAAACTGCTGGCATAGATGTTTTGCGCGAAAAATTAGGAGAACAAGCATTGTTTATAGATTCATAAAGATCGCCTCCATTTTGTCTTCCAGTTAGATGAAGAATTGCTTGAAAACTGCAAAATGTTGTTATGTGGAACGTTAGGAGTGTACTTTACTCCATCCTGGTTTATATATGATCTGCCGGTTTAATCTCGAATGTCTGGATCAGTATTTATCCAGATCAGTATCTACGTCCAGTAGATGTATCAGGTGTTTATTTGATTGTGATATAGTCTTCCTCAGCAAATCTCCTATGTGTTCATTCACCTCGTTGATGAGAACTCTGTTTCATGTACTTCCTTGCTTTCATAATCATCTTTGTCACTTTTGAATTATCTAGTCTTCAAGCAGGCTCGTAGAATGTATACAGAAAACGATGAGAATACTATACTTCATATCTAAAAGGATCACCAGGGTTGCAGATCTCCAATGTGTTCATTCACCTCGTTGATGAGAACTCTGTTTCATGTACTTCCTTGCTTTCCTCAGCAAATCTCCAATGTGTTCATTCACCCCATTCACCACCGTGTATGTAACGTTCTCATCACGAAACTTTCACACATCTGCATGCTGGAGCCGGTTTCTGGGTTTACAATTCTACAATTACAATTTAGTAAATTACAATTACAATTTACTATTCTACAATAACAATTCTACAATTACAATTCACAATTACAATTCTACAATTACAATTCTACAATTACAAATTACAATTACAATTTACAATTACAATTACAAATCTACAATTACAATTTACAATTACAATTACAAATCTACAATTACAATTTACTATTTACAATTCAGCAGCAATTGTAATTTACAATTCTACAATTACAATTGCCACAATCGACGCAGATTTAAGGAGCGAGAGGTCACGGGTTCAACTCCCCCAACAAACATTTTGTTTTGCTATTTTTTAAAGTGTTGTAACTACTAATATTAGCTTATTTTCGAAGAAATAAGGATACATATTGCAAATTGAATGTGTTATGAGAATAATCAACGATATAATATTTTCCTAGTTTGTTGCTTACAATCCTCCGAATGCCACTGGGGCTTTCTGAGAAGGGAGCCAAGGTTGATTCGAGGGGAATATTCCATTCCACAACCCCTACTCCATTCGATTTGTTCGAATCATCGTATTCTTGTTTGTGTTGGCTGGAGTTCGTTCTTCACTCCTTCTCCAGCTCTGGATCAATCAGCTTCTTTTGTTGACTGGTTCTCTGGGTTTGGGAACTTGTTGCGGCTACCACTTGAACTTCTTCTCCAGCTCAGTCAGTATGGAAAATGAAACTAATATTTTTCCACTACTAATGCTTCAGAATGTCAATAATAACTAAAATATGTAAAAATAATGGTAAAAATTACCAAAAATAGTTCTTCAAAGTTGGAATTGTAAAAGTTTACAAGTGGTCAGAGTACCTGTAGAAATTTCTTACAATTCTACAAATTTGTAGACTTGTAATTGTAGAATTGTAAACTCAGAAACCGGCCCCTGGACCACACTGACAAATCTTATTTTATTGAGGAGCACGAAGACTTTCCCTCTTAATTTCTTCAATTTTTAGTGATGTGAAATTCTGATTCAGGTTTCAAATTATATTGCGAGGAAGAAGAATATTACCTAATGCCACGCTCTTTTTTCAAGCTTCATTCATCATCTGGCTGAGCCATATTGAAATTCACGCAATGAAATTGCAACCTATATCGAAAAAATTGACTTCAGAGAACCCGGTTGGTGATGGAAACAATGATAGTGATTCATTGTATATGTCTGCGCCTCCGGTATATTTAAATACCAATCGATAGTCTTGATGAACGTCAAAAAGGGAAAATAAGTGAGACCCATATTTCACAACAGTTTCCCTATTTAGTTCATGAAGAAGAAAAACTAGCGAGATGAAAATTTCTAGGCAAAGAAGCAGAATGCTGACCAACCTCGGTGTTTCTAACTCATTTGATTATTCATGACTCAACTTAAATAAGAAAATAATAATAAAGTTTTATTGAAACAATAGTAAAGAAGGAAAACAATTATTACAAATAAAAAACGTAATTTTTAAGAAAAAACTACTCGAATTGTACAAACAAAAGTTCAAAATACCGTAATGGGAACTATGCCAGGGGCAGAATGATGTGAAGTCCAGAGTCCGTGTCCACAACATCGCTCATCTGACCAACTTCCAGGGCGAAAGAGGCATCTTCAAATGGTTTCTGCATTTGGCGACGACCAAACATCTGCAAAAGTAAAATAAAATTTGCAATAGTTGGTAATAGGACAATTCATAACGAAAAACACCAACCCCTAGATCTCCTCCTTTCTTCGCTGAGCTGCAGTCAGAAGATATGGCGCTTTTTGCTCTTTAGGACTGAAAATTCTCGGTATCTGAGCAATGGTTTTGAGTATTTTGGGCTAATTCATTTAAAATAAGTTACCATTGACTACAATCTGAACAAAAACATAGTTTTAATTCAAATATTTGCTATAATTTGTATGTAAAAGGGGTTTTGCCGGACCTATAAGGTCCGTTTCAGACAAACTGACAATCGTGTGGTTGGAATAAGTATTCTGAAAGACCTTCTAGAATCTGCACATCGAAACAAAAGTTGTTCTTCCATTGATTGAATCTTGGCCAAAAACTTGGCAAATCTTCTAGAAAACTCAAAACATAGACTAAAGCAAGTTGTCTACTGAAGCTAGAGAATTGCTTTTAGTTATCCGGTTGAGGCGGTTACCGTTCAGACCAGAAGTCTGTCAATAACGGTGAATTGCGGGCCGGCCTAGTTAATAAAACCTCCCATATTGAATATTTACTACATTTAAAGAATAAAGCAGCAATTCTGTTAATAGTTAGCATTATTTCTATTAATACGTTATTATTATCTTTCTGTTTGTGACAACTGCGCTATCTCGTATAAATGAAACAACTTCTTTCCAATATCACCCGATAGCTTAACTGGAAAAGCACCAGACTAATAATCTGGCAACGGGAGTACATATCCTTATAAGGATTCAATTTTTGTA
>JAQGAV010004111.1:0-10967 GCA_034691345.1 Phasmarhabditis papillosa | reverse complement strand
GAAATTACTATTAACCCTAGTGAAAACTAAAATAACTTTATTAGTTCATGTATCGAAATGAATAAGTTTAAGAAATGTTGCATATATTTTGAAATTGACAAACTGACGGTATTGTCAGTTCTTCTGTTTTTGATCGTCAATGATAAAACTTAAAAATGTTCTACAAACACTGTTTATAATATAATGTTTATATTTATAAGAGCTGTTTAACAGAATAGACATAAATATTTGTCGAGTAGCATGTGATGCGCAAGCGCCATTTATATTGTTATTAATAGAAAGCTCAAAGTATGATCTACAGTATATTGAAAACATATTTCTCTGACATTACGCTACAAATCAAGCGAAAGCCATTGACATCACATATTTATTCGCTAGCACAATTGAAAATCAGTATTTATTAAGGGAAACTGTTTGTGAGCATTTGGTTGGAATGGTTGCTTGTTTGAATGTAGATTATACTATTTTGCTCGTTTCAATTTGTTACTTATGTGACGGATACTATTCATTACAAAATCATAAAAGACAACCCCTTTCTTACATTCAGTTTCGGAAACAAGGAATAGACGCCCCACTGGTTTCCCACTGCCGAAAGTGAACTAAAAGCTCAGATCACTACGGATTTAAGCTTCTACTTCCTAGTTGTCAACTAAAGCAAGTAGTACAAATCGTCCCTACGAGACAAAATATGCTAAAATATTATATTTAGACCATAATTTCAATCTGAAGCAGTTTAGATGCTTAGGGTCTGGAATAATTTTAAGCAGTTGTGTTTTCTATTACATTGGCTATATATAATGTAAGTTTCAATTCAAATAGATGAGCATCTATTCAAGACTTTTAGATTATATAGCATTTGTTTTACTAACTGGGTAATTTGGTACCTTACTTGCGGGAACGTGAAGCCTTTTAAAATGCAGAAAAAGAATCGTTCGAGTATTCCAATCGACGGTGGGTGCAGCTACATACGAACTGTGGGCAATAGAGACAAGTGTGTAATTGGTTGTGGCGATAATAGTAGTAATATTATTTATATAGTTATTATTTATATATCATTTTATGTAATAGTTTTATAATTTGGAAGTTAAGATTTACGAACACATTTTATTAACTAAGAAATCCCGAATAGATTTATGTCACTAATAGCGTTTACAATCCTTTTATTGCATTCTTTGCAGAAACATTTCGTATTTGAATATTCGTCAGAGAAATATGGGAAATATAATATCATTCTTTATTATTATATAAATTAAAGGGAATATATATATTGACCAGTGATATTATGCAACTGTATTTCTAATGTATTAAAGAGTGTTTCATCTGATATAATACGGTCTGTGATGGTTGAATTCTGAGCGGAGTTCTGGTTATCTAGGTAATCCAACGAGTCAGCTCCTTTATGTGCAAATGACCGAAGCACAATCGGACAATCAGTCTGCAAATTATTCTGATCAGATGTTCTTTAGAAACCCGGAGTAAGAAAAACTATGTTTTTTTAGTAAATAGATGAAAGCAGTAATATATTTTACTCGCAAATAAGGCTGTTTGGTAGAACAATGACTTGGCTTAAGATTTTCACAGATCAGAGAAGTCAAAATAAGGCATAACAGACATATATATGTAGAACATTTAAAAATGTAAATTTATATTGTTATTAATAAAAATGCACAAACCTGACTCCTACAGACAACTTCTAAATCTCTTCTTTGCCTGAGCATCACATGTCCCTCTGGTGAAATATGAAGAGATTGCAGTCTAACTGTGTCTAGCAGAGAATTGTCAACAACAGTATCTGGCAGCCATAATTGAACGAAAGAAGGGACCTAAAAGATAGATTAATAATAAATTTAAAAAATAACAAATTAGCTGACATAATAGGTAATATATTGTTGGTCCAGTCGATATAGCTTCAAAATGTGCTTTGTACAGTAATTAGGTTAGTCAAATGTTTCAAACTAGTTGATTATCACTATAGATTGTTTTCAATAGTGCTGCGTCAACTAGCTCCCGAACCAACCGAAACAACTTCAGTTCCTCTAAACTTTATCCGTCTATCATCCCATTTCTGTGTTAGATCTATAACGAGTCGAACTGAGTTATCATCCTTAGAATACTTTGAAGCCACAATAGACCAAGACACGTTTATCTGAAACGACAATCTACAAAATCCCAACAAGTTGACATAAATTCTGCCAACAGAACTGGGCTCGGTAACAGTATGCGCAATATGAAGTATGGATAATTGCTTATATAATTTCATCGTGTCAACAACATACGTCAAACTACAAATCAGGGGGACTTGTCAAATTTCCAAAATATATTTACGTCTGAGTCATTAGAATCTTAGCTACGTTTATGTTGTCTAATGACAATGTTTTCCTACATTATTCTTTCATCCATTTTAATAATACACAGAATGATCAATTGAAATGTTCATAACAAGTTTTAGTTTGAATTTTAAACACTAGAGTCATGGAAGATATCTGAATAGCTAGCATATTGAATGCTTCAAAATAGAATAGAAGCTTTAAAAACTACTCGGAACAATCGTTCTAAAGTTAACTTTTCTCAGAATAACATTGCACACTTAGCACCGATGTGCTTTAGTCTAGTGGTTAAATCAGCGGTCTCTGAATCAGCGAGGATTTGAGGCGATTACAGGAAATAAATAACTTTTAATAACTTTTAACGCTTCAGAATAGTCTCCTGTAGACCAACCATGCGTGATCATCCTCAGAGTAACCCAATCTAACCTAGTACACACCATTCAACACTAGCGCTACTATAAAAGTAGACCTACCGTTACATTCCTTTCTGGTGCAATTTCATGTGAATATTCTAAAGTTAGGTCCTGCCATTCCGGATGATGTGGTCTTTCTATAACAATTGGAGAGTCCAAAGAACCACCAGCTAATGATATTAAGGTTAGACTGAATAGATATTCCATTCTGAAAATAATGTTGACTATTTAAACTTTCAAGTTATATTAAAACAATCCGTATTAAATAAAGTTTAAAATTGTTACATTGAATGACGAAATTATATTATTTGATAGCATTAAAAAGAAAACTTCAAATTGAGTTTGCATTTGGTTATTTACTTGGCGATTGAACTACTCAAAAATGTGAGAATTGTAGAAAGAAACTGACATAGAGGCTAACAATCACAAAATTAATGAAACATATAGATAATTCGTTTATTTAGGGATAATTATTTAGCAATAAGGGAATAGGGATAATCTAACAATAAGGCTAGTATTCGCCTCGCAGATACTAGGGCAACTTAAATATTCAGAATGTTGCAGGCATTTTTAGATTGGGCTAGGACAAGCAAGTTCAATCGGTATTCGACTTGCTTTGGTTTCATAGTAAACTAGAAAATGCTACACTCCATTATTATGTCAGATGCTATAAAATATAAAAAAACTACTATTTACATTTAGTTTCTCAATAAGAAAGTTTAAAATACAATTCATTTAAAACTCAAACTCTTTTAACAAAATGTTAAAGGTTAAATGTTAGAGTGTTTCTTTCGTGTTCAAAAATTGTTAACCCCTAGGGGGGCTGGGCCTATAAATTGTTGTTGAACGAGAAAATGACAAATATCCGGTCATTTCACGAATTTGACCGTGAAAACTTATAAATTTTAAAAGAAAACGACTTTCGAACTCTAAAAGCTTTCGCAATTATGATATTTTGAGATATAATATTGTTTTCTTTGAAGAAAAAGCTGTCAACAAGTTTATGATGAGCTGTCGTTATATCAATCATTTTATTACTAGAGAAAGGCATTTGGGGAATTGTTAGCTTTAGAGAATAGTTTTATAAAATAACTATATAGAGGCTATCTAACTATATAAAAGAGTGTTAATAGTTAAACTGATAAGGAAACGCTAAAGGGGCTTATCCAATGTCTCTCTCCGTAACTTAATGAAAGTTGGAAAGGATATGTTTTAAGCATTAAAAAATAGAAATATGGCGAGGTTCGGTGGTTAGAAACTTCGCATCATAAGCTAAAGACCAATGGTTCTAAAAACTTCCTATTTCGCTTTTTCGGAAAAACCTAGGGCTATTTCGGTTCATTTTCGATGTCTTGAAAAGTGAGGGTTGGCATAATGCGCCAGCTATGCATTCTAAATTAATCATTGGCTAGTATGCAAGAAAGCAAAGATATTTATTACTTAACTAACATATTTCAAATGATTTTACAAACTCGCTTACTTATTCACAGGACCCACTATTTATTTATGAGTATATTTGATAAGAGTCTGATATGTATTATTGAATCATTCAGAAGCTATAAACTGTGTCAGAACGGAGTTACGACTAATAACAAAGTAAACAACAGCTTCAGAATTGAGGAATTGATTGTATTGGTGAAAATTTCAGCTTTTTAGTTATAATGTTCAGGTCTTGCGGAACGCCAAAAATCTTAAACACAAAAAAGGGGAAATGCAACCGTTTCGTGAAATGTTGATAAAGGTGTCGGCAACGCAAAATGCTAGGTATCTCATTTTTAACGACTGTTCGAAAAAATAAAATTCTTCGTTAGATATGGGACTTATGTCCGGTTGTGTGTGCATATATTGTTGCCAATTCGCGCGTCTTTTGAATAACGAAGACAAGACAAAGAAATTAGGTTATAAGCAGCCATCCATACTCATAACCAATGAACTAGTGGAATATGGAAATATATACGGAAATTATGAATATCTAGAACTATATGGAACAATAGTCATTTACTAGAAAGATACGTCACACTTACAAAATTTGAAAGTTCTAGTTCCCAATAAATATAGTGGTTTGGCTCTTATGAAAAGCAATTGAATGAATGTTTATATTATAATAGAAAATTTCTAAATTCCGGAAAATGTATACAGCTTTACGTTGGTGTGCGAAAGAATGTCTGATTATATCAAAAACATGCTGTCTTCAATTGCATATAATTAAGCTTATTTACTTCACAAAATGGTACGTCTCGTATTTATATAAATAATTTTGCTAAAATGTCTTTATATATTCAATAAATGAACTAGAATTTTTAAAAAGAGCCAAATTCTTGCTTAAAATGGGTCTAAACGGATGAAACAAGCATATTACACGAGTTTTATGGCATAGAGACAAATTGCTATTGAAATTGGAAAAGCAGAAACGAACACTTAAAACAGACGTTGCCAGACAAATAGTTGGAATAATAAGTTTCTGTCGAAAATAATCTGTCTTTAATTGAACAAAAAATCCAAAACCAAAATAAGAACGGTGCGTTAGACTACTTTGAAGTTATAGGGATCAACGGAAAATTAGGATGCTATTCCAGGTTTTTGAAGCAAGGCCTCTCAAATAGAATCGACCCCAATTGAGAAATATGAAAATTGTTGAATAAGTAAAAACTGTCTCAGTATTCCGTTACTGATATTAAAAGTATTATTCTTACGGGCTTTTTAGACATTGTATTATAACACTCTATAATTACAACTATACAATGTTATGTGGTTGCATAGTGGACAGACATAATTCGTTTCTTTTGAGAAGTGAGGCCTCTAACGCCCTAAAAGGTACACATAATTGGGCAAAATTGAGCCGACCAGGCGGAGAACCGACCGAGCCCTTTCTCTGACCAAAAACACCAAATTGTTATGGAAAAGAAGTGGGTTTTAAGATAAACTGAAAACTATAGTTTGAATATTTTAGAATAGTAGATATCAATAGAACTGTTACCGTCAAATAGTCTGAATGTTAATACTGCGAAACAATCAGTCAATTCCTATAAAAAGGTTATGTAGATATAATTCTGCAAGAACGTAAATGAAGCTATGCATTTGGACAATTTAGTCATTTATAGTTCTCAACAGTAAAATATTTATATTGTCTATTATGATGTTTAGGCAAGTATATTAAGCTGTCAAGTCAATTGCGACAATGTTCTTTACTTCAGGTAATAATATGTACAGCACTTGTTTTAAGTCTAGGTACATTTATTGTCTGGACCAAATGACCTTAAATATAGGATAATAAAACCTAAGAAGTTTATTCTTGTTAATATAAACTTTATTTTAAGTTTAATTCACCCAAGATTATCTAACTTCCGTTAAAAGTACTTTACAAATCAAATGTTTTGGAAAATTACAACTAGACGATAAAATGGAGATTTCTAGTTCTTCATTAGCTTCTATTCTTAGAATAACATAAATTTAAGTACGATGTTTATTTAACTATGCGCATAGAACATTACAAGACAATAAAGAAAAAGAAGGTTTGAAATAACAGAAAGCTTATTATATAGAGATGCTAATGCATCCCATGAGAATTTGCAGAATCCTTAAAAATTAGGTTATAACCAAAATCATATAACATTTTAAGCTAGTTAAATAATAAACCTAAAACATTGTTGGTTTCAGCTTTATACAAACGTTTTAAATCATAAAATGGATGCTATAATTCACATTTCGGGCAGAATAGCTAACGAACATGAGAAATGCGTGTGTTTACTTACTTCTAAAGTTACCGATGCGACTAGAATTGGGCCTTCCGTTACTTCAAAAGTCGTATTTATACGAAAACACCTAGAAATCTAATAAATGGCCTATTTTATACGAGCAATACACTCGCTAAAATCAAATTAGCGCCGCACATTCAAATAATAATAAAAAACTTCCTATTTTTTTCATTTTTAAAAAGTAAAGTTGACAAAAGGATGGAGATGTCTGCTGTAGTAAACTGATAAGTTCATATATTGTTACTTTAAGTTTAATAACTATTGCAGTGATATAAGCTATTGCAAGGAAGAAGCTAGTAATCCAAATCTATAGTTTACTGGCTTATAAGTAAAGGTTTAGTTTCGTAACGAAATTAGGTTGCATTCTTTGAAAAAAATATATTAGAATTTACCTTCAATTTAATAAAAAGACCTGTTCATATAAAACAAAAAACATTTAAAATGCAAGTCCATTCTAAATGAAGTGAACTCTTTGAGTTGTTTGCGTGTGGAGAAGTTAGTGATTGATGATCTTAAAGTTCTAGAAGGGAACTCTCAGAGGGACCAAATGGAAGCAACCAGTAGCGAGAAAAGATTAAACGGTCAAGCAGGAAATGAAAAAGTATTTAAACTAAAAGAGAGTAATGGAAATTTGAGAGAACCAAATATAAAACGTTGTTATAAGACAACTATTCTGGAAGTTTTTAACATATTAGCGTAAACAGTCCATCTAACAAGTTAGTTGAACTTATCTTTTAACTGTGTATGAGTTAGCAGGGTTCCACGCTACAAGAGAAAGAGTTGTATTTGTCAACATACCTACTTGTCGTGATTATCTGTTTTGGATTGTGTGTGATTATGACGGACTTATTTCCTTAAAGGGAATAGTCAGTCACTCGTAGTCTTATTCAGACAGTCCATCCTGGGCACGGGCCCGCGGGCTATTTTCAGGGCCCGTAAAAATAAATAAATCCATAACCATAAAGTTCATTCAAATTTATACTTTGATTGCTTTTTACCCACATATTGGGCCCGAGCCAGGCCGGGTGGTCTGATCTTATTGTTGGTTTAATTTCCATAACACTGGTACATGTACACTAATTCTCATCCATTCACCGCGCAATAAACTATACCACTTGTGATGGTTACTTAATCTTATATAAAATATTTCTTTTTCGTATTCTATCCTTAAATGGGGCTATATTTTCTTGGTTCCATCTAAAAGAGTGCTAGAAGAGTCATAAAATAAGAATTAATGTGAAATACGACGGCCGTTGAATGAAATGAAATGGGATTGAGAGAATGAAGCTTTCTTTTTGGATAAGAAAGCTTACCATAAGCTTATTTGGGTTTTGGAATTCATGACTACCAAATTCAATTCAAATTTGGTCAATGAAGCTACCGTGCGCTCGATGGTAAAACAAGCGCGTTTGAATTAAGTTTGGCATACTGTATCATTAAATGAAACTATTGTTCAACATGTTAAAATATGTACCCATATTTTCCGGCCCAATGCAATATTTAGGACAAATTTTGACAAACTCTTCACCATTGAGACTTTTTATAGGATCAAGAACTCATTTGTAGCTTTCCAACTATTGAGTCAACTATTATGCATACATCATAACTAATAATAGTTTACAAGTCCAATACAATAAGTATGTTCTCTTAGTAATATATCTTATTGTTTGAGGAATTCGTCGGAAATCCTCTCAGATTAAGAGCTTAGAATATGCGAACGAAATATTAACTTAGAAAGAATATAAAAGAAAGCCGAAAAGCTAAGCAGTGCATATATGAAATGTTTCAATGTAGTAAATATTGGAGTATTAGAGCAAATGGCTAGTTGTGCCAAAAATTGCAATAGGTTTTGGTAATCTGAAAAATAGACCAATATAACAAAATGAATTCAATTAACGTAGCCTAATAGTTGGCAAATAATAAACAAATTGCTGTTCTGGCAAAAGTTGAGTCAAAAAGACATAAATTTGAAAAGAAATTGTCCGCTTTTTCACGGAACGTTCATTTTAATTGGTCTTAGACATAATATTTGAGTAATAGCCTTATTAATAGTTGCTCTAGTAAAGAGTCTTACGTTTATATGCAACTGGCTAAATAGAATCATATTCGTAATTAATTTGTTAAACTTATATTTGCGAGGCAGTGTGCCTAAGAGCAAATACAACTTATAAAAGCTATACTAAGCTCTTAGTAAGTAAATACGCGTATACTTGGCTCTTTATGGTGCATTTATCTAACTTGACATCTTTTAATTAAGAGAACCGGAGTCATTTTGCAGTTCCACCAACTGAGAACTCATTAACCAAAAAGGGAAATAAGAGGTTTTTAAAGAAATAGACTATTTCGAAGAAAGTTTAGAGAGAGAAAAATTTAAGTTTATGCGTCTAATTTTTATATCAATGGTCTTACATAAAGGCCATAGTAGAGATAGGCTCAGCCCGGAGCCCGATAGTTCGTTCTTGGGTGTAACAGGCCAAAACGCCAAATCTTCTGAATACCAAGAGTACTGTTTTGGATATATTCGCCTATCAAATTAAGCTAATATGCTTTGGACTTTATTGTTCCTTTTCAAACCATGTAAGTATAATCAAACAAATACCAATATAGCCCAACTTGCAATTCTTAATGTTGAGAAATTAGGCTTGTGGTTGGTTTATTATAATGACTTTACTAGCAGAATATACAAAATTACACATTACATTAAATGTACTATAATGAATACAGCGATACTACTTGTTATCATATTATGGTATACAGATTGAATAGCGTCTTTTCTTGAATCTCTTCTTATTTTCCCCATCCATATCCTCCATATCCTCCTCGTCCCCCCCATCCACCGCCCCAGCCGCCGCGACGCCAGCCGCCGCCCCAACCGCCACCCATGCCTCGACCCCAGCCTGAAAAGGAATATTTAAATATGGCGTCTATTGGGAAGTCCAGCATTGTAATTTGAGGATAACATTAAAAATATATCTTCAAGGATAGTAACCTTTCCAAATGTTATAACTATCTACTATCTATCTATCTATCTATCTATCTATCTATCTATCTTCTATATATAGAATATCTGACCAAATTACTAGTGCAGTCTTCTGGCCTAACATAAAACAGATATTGAAACATTTCACTTGCGGAAGATTTGAGGTTTACTTTTGATAATAATTTCTAGTGAGATGTATTATTGCATAAATGGAAAAGAAATTAATGAAAACTTCAGAATTCACGATAGCTTAGAGAGAAAGAATGGTGCCGCCTTTTTCCCAACTTTGTGGTTATCGATTCTATTCAGGGTTAACAGATCAGGTGTATCTAGCTTCAATATTGATAAAACTAAGTTTAGGTTAACAAATCTTTGGAATCATGAAAGATTATATATTCTTTCTTTTTATTGCTTAATTAAGTGTATTACCTCCACCATAACCACCATATCCCCACTGAGCTTCAGTTACATCAAGAACAAGAATTAGACATACAAGCAGAAGGAGGTAGTAATATTGCATCTAAAACTAAAATGGTGAAGAAACATTGTTCATGAAGTATTTAAGAAATATTAATAATGTATTGAAACATTTCAAATCACAAGTGATTCTGACCGAACCTACACAGTCGAGAACAAACAAAAGTCTATGAAAACTACATCATTACCATCCAAGAGAAAACATATTATAATATAAGTATATAATATTATTATAAGGTATGAAAGTGTATTAATTGAATAAGCTGTTAACACCCGTTATCTGAATAATATTATTTCAATTTACTCTTTAAAAACGTATGGACATCGAAAGAAACGAATAAACTAATTTTGTTTTGCCGCTCGGTCCTAGAAAAAAGTTTCTATCAGCGGTTACAACTCTTCAACAGGCATGGTTGTAATTCAGAAGTATGAAAACTATTTCGAAACTTCAATAACTAGTAACTCAAACTTGATTACAAGTTAATCTCATTCAATTTTCATGTAATTATAGTGTCTTCATGTAATACGAGTTTATATTTTTGACTTGCTTTAGGGCTTCAGCCACAATTAAAACTTGCAATTAATAAGGTTCATCCAAATATTATTCTGAACTACTCTTTTTTAATTTCAAGCTCTAATAAGCTACGGGTTTAGCTTGTTTTGTCCGTGTTTTTTCTTAAGATTTCGAAGAAAAAACTCATAATTAATGAAATTAATTGGTCTGTTCAATTAGAAGAAAGGTCCGAAGCAAGAAATCAAAAGTAACTTAGATTCACAATTTGCGAATCTGAAAAACAAACTATTAACCAAGTCCACTTGAGATTAACTACGGATGCGAAACTTTTAAAATAAGTAAGAGATCGAAAAAAGATTCTGTAAATCTCTATAAACCCATACATATAATGAGGTTCATTGAAAACTAAAAATATTGACAAATAATAGTTACAGTAAGTTCTCAAAAACATATATTTTGGTCCGATCAGAGGTTTTCTTCCTATTTATATTCTTGTTTTTT
>JAQGAV010004110.1:0-10971 GCA_034691345.1 Phasmarhabditis papillosa | reverse complement strand
ATTCCACCAGGGCTGCGTATAGGCAGGCCTGCGACTTATAAAATTGGGCCTGGCCTGGGGCAGGCCAAATTTTTATAGTGTTTAGATAGAATGTGTTTATCTTAGCATACAACATAAGACATCAATAGAAAACATTAAAAAGATTTCAAGATGAAGGTTTTTTTGATGAAGGTTTTGGTAAACAATATGACGTCACAGGCCGGCCTGGCTTAGGCCGGCTTAGGCCGGCCTTTAAAATACGCAGCCCAGCCGCCAATAAAGGTGAAAGACTGAATAGATCCGGCCATTCTGGTTTACTGATTCTACTCCCAACTGATATTGTTCTTATATGCTACATAATATTACATCAGTATGACCAGTTTAACCATTTATAATTTATGTTTTCTCATTAAAGGTCTCTGTTAGGTTAACAATTTACTGCCAGCACGTGGTTATAGAACAAAGTTTTGCAAAAAGAGTTACTGTAATGTGGCAGTGAATAGGACTGGATTCGAAATAAAATTTCAGGATATGGGCGAAAGTTTCGAAAGTTTGAAGTTCAAAATGAACAGTATAAGACATAAAAGCAACAGAACATTGCACAAATGCATCTTAAACTTCATTTATATTCTGTTTTGTTTATCATGTTTGCATCATTTTACAGTATGCTATTAACCTTATCTGGTCAGCAGAAATTCAACATTTTCTTGCTTTTGTAGTTTAATCTTTAATAATCTAAAGAAATCCAATAAATTGTCAGCATTCTAAACTACGCAGAGGGAGTTACACGTGGAGAGATGATTGGAAATGATATAAGCTCTTATTTTGCGGAATTTGAAAGCAAGAAAGCGTTGCTGAGTTCAGTTTTGCAAGTTGTCATATGTATGTAGTTTGGTTCCAAAGGTTGGCAACGACGGTTTTCCAGATTTTCCAAGTAAATTCAGGACCCGATCGGCCGCCGCTATTGACACAGAGCGGACAACAGCCGGAGAGGTCTGCGGTAAAGGTTATATTATAGGTCGTTATAAGAAAACATAGTTTTGGGTGTAAGTAAAACATCCTCTTCTCAAGACAGGCGCCTTATTTCTTATATTTTCTGTAGTGTACAGTATCGAGCAGTGCACCACAAAACTACATAAATCTACGTAGAGAGCAATATAAATAATTCCGATTGCTACCGAGGATAATGCTCCGGAAACCTAGCTGTTAATACAAATTATTTCGATGTGAGCGGACAGCCTGAATTGAATCGGACAGCAACCCCATTTACGGGGGCGCTCAACTCTATTTCATATTAAAATAAAATGAGAAATATCACCATTTGAATCAATAAATGTGATTGCAACAAAAGAAACTGTTCTAATTGTCAGTTATCTGTAAATATGCTTATACAGCAGTCGTCTGGTGGCTACTCGTGTCAGCTCATTAGGACCAAAAAGGCCCTTTTAAGAAAAAGGTGGATCCTTATCTAACAGATGAACTCTACAATAAGAAACTATTAGACACGAATGGGATATTTACAATTGGGTCCCGGCCGGACCGGGACGAACCTTTAGAGCAAATTGTACCGTACACCGAGATCCTGCAAACAAGCTATGGCCGGCCGGTGTCCAAAATTTGGGACAAACTATATGGCCCATATAATATGGGCCGTCTTTCTCGTATCTGCTATCAGGAACGAATACAAAGTACTATTATAAAACAAGATAGTTCTATAAAAAGTAGTATTTTATTAGTTTTCTTGACGTGGAACTTCTTTTAAACTAAATGTTATGATCGTTTTTGGGATACAAAAGCCCAAAAAAAGTAATGGTTCAAAGGCCCGGATGTCGCGTGATATGACTTTTGTTATAAGAAGATTCTTTATGATTATAAATATAATATTTAATGACAATATTAATACAATAAGTTGTGTGAGATTACAATGATATGAGATAAGCAAGTATGGTTTATGCAATGATAGGAGAAGGGTTGCAGCAAGTAGATGGGGGTTTACTTCAGGTGATTTTAAATAGACAGTTTCAGTCAGCGACGAGAGTAATAATTAAGTGTCACTTGCGTATTTACAGGATTTTTAACACCGAACCCTGCAGGCAAATTGCACGCGCGTACTTGCAAAGCACACTATTGAACGAAGAGTAGCCGCCAGATGTTGGCGCAGGACTCGCGAAAAGGGCTCAGACGAGCGTTGAATTCTTTACACTCCATCATTACTCTTGGCACTGACTTTAAACTTTCTAGTGGCCATATCCACCAGTGCCCAGTTCCCCTAAAATGGTATTCTAAAACTAGTACAAACGGGATACGACAAAAAAGGTTCCGGCGCCGAGATTTCCGGTTGCATTGGTGGATACGGCCACAGGTGAATAGTTTGCTTATTTCAGTTTGAAGCTTTATATTCATATGTACACAAAGGAAAAAAAATTTGTGACATAGTTGAACCAAAAACCGAAATACTAATAAAAAAAACATAGAAGAAATGAAAGGTTTCAAGCTAGGTTTGGAGGACTATTTAATGAATAATTTGAGC
Organism: Phasmarhabditis papillosa; assembly: GCA_034691345.1. NCBI lineage: Eukaryota > Metazoa > Nematoda > Chromadorea > Rhabditida > Rhabditidae > Pellioditis > Pellioditis papillosa. The sequence goes on along the minus strand of JAQGAV010004110.1, from coordinate 8,462 downwards.
AGTTAAGTTATTTTCCGGTCACTTTCTAAGTCTAAAAGGAAACTCCTGTAGCGGCTGCATTCTTCCCTGTAGAGTTGGTACACCACCGAGACGAGGATTCGATATACCCAGACTGCCGTAGCCGCCTGAAAAACATATATGAAACAGTGTTGTATAAATCACGACTAGCTATGACTATGCTTCAATGACTATAAATATAGTTATAAAGGTTTCATACTGACTGAACTGAATGGAATTATATTGAATGGCCAACTGACTGACTATTCCATTAAAAAATAGTTGATTGACTATAGTCTATAACAAGCAAAAGAGGCAGAGCGCTGTGGCATACGTAAGCTTCCGCAATTGCGTATTTGTCTTTACTGGATATGATACAAAATAAGACTAGTACAATAACATTTTGCTGACAACAAACAAAACATTGCGCATCGAACCATATAATGGTAGTTTCATTTTCCCATAGAAATAACGATTTTACAATCCTTAAACAACACCGCGCACTGTAGTCTTCTTTTTGTTATGGAATATATAAGATTGACTATGTAGTGATGACTATATCTATATTCAGTCGGTCATAATCATCTACTACCCAACACTGAGTCGAACAGAAACGGGAAAATTGGCAGCTTTTGTGATCTTATCAAATCTGTTCAAATCAATAAACTATCAATGTTCTGCACAATTTTGCAGTTGTCGTTTTTAGATTAACGGTTTCCTGAATTTCTTTCTCACATGAAATAGTCAGATTTAAGAGTAATAATGGAGTGTTACTTGCGTATTTTCAGGTAATGTTGGATTTGTTTTCGTTTTTCGAAAACTTTCACAGTCATTTTCAACGAGATTCTTTTAAAATACTCCATTATTTCTCTTGAATCGGACTATTCGAAGAAAATAGTCTAAACAGAACTTGACTATCACTGCCTATCAAGAATCTTAATTCCAGTCCGATATTGTCTAAATCACTAACCCTGCATACCCTGCATTCCTTCCATTCCTGAGAATCCACTGACTCCGCCCATTGCGCCGCCCATTCCCATCATTTGTCCTCTTGCTCCACGCATGTCTCCATAACCCATTGATCCCATTTGGTTGCTGTTATCGGAAGAGCAAGAACAGTCCATTTGATTTGCCAGTTGGAAGAGTTGCGCTGAAAGCCTCGATAAGTTTCATATATATCCTCTATCAAGCAGTATTCTGGGGATTGGCACTGTAAATAAAAATAAGTGTACTTTTGAAGAAAACGCTCTGAATCCACCGGGTCTACTGAGTGTTTTGGCCGAATATGCCTAGAAAAAGACATAAATAGTACTCTAAACGAAGATATATTATATACTAGTTCACATTCTTGAACCTATATATCATATATAGGTCCAAAAATGTGAACTAGTACAAGTATATCATAATTTTCTAATACTTACTGAACTGCTCGAATCCTGCCTTGGTAACACTTTGTCTGTTAATTATTTCTTGTTGGCGGCGAACTTGCTCCTAAAAGATAAAATTATAAGTAAACATTAATAAAATATCAATTATATTGTTTTAACAGACAAATTAAAAATTTGCAAAAACATTCCGTCGAACCGGATTCGAACCAGTGACCTAAGGATATCTGCTCACACTACAGTCCTCCGCTCTACCAACTGAGCTATCGACGGACATTTCATGTTGCAGCCGCTCGCCCTACCCGCACATACACTTTCGATCTATGCTACAATGATTTGTAGGTGCAGGCCTACAAATCAATAAATAATGAAAACCTTTTGAATTATTTAAGTAAAATGACTACTTGATGAAATTTTATTTGAACTTTCAATATTAAAAGTCGTGTTCGCTGCTGAATTATGCTGTAAGTCAACCGTTCACATTTGAGCACTTTGCCGAATCATTCGATAGAATATTAACATAACTTTGTTACTCATTTGTCGAGAAACTATAATATAATATAAAATATGAGTTTGCTCTTTAAATAGAAACAAGTTTCTTTTCCATACCAAGTCGCGCTGGAAACCTTTTGAAAAATAGCTATAAAGACTTGTTTGTCGGCTTCTTTCTACTAAATAACTATAGTTCTATTCAAGAATAATAATGGAGTGTTAAAAAATAATCTCGAAATTTTGTTTCCCTTTTTCCTTAAAATACGCAAGCAACACTCCATTATTCCTCTTGAATAAGACTACATTTAACAACAAATTTTTGAGTGCCCCATGCCTTTAAACCAACTCATAGCTCAACTTTGAAAATAATAATAAACGAAAATTTTAGTTAAATTGATGTTTTTGGTCCAAATATCAATGTTAGTAAAGTTATTCAAAGTCATTAGTAAGGTTTTCTATATATATACATAACTCATTTTAATGTTTTTGAGATAATTCCCCCTTGAACAGAACCTCAAAACAGTTTAGGATTCATCTAGGAACCCACATTTTTCGGTTCAACTACCCTATTTTCGCTAGATTAAACATCCACGGTGGGGGCTCCTAGCTCGATGTTCGACTCCCAAAATCCTTTAAAAGGTAAAGTTTAAACCCCCAGTCTACCTGATGAACTTTTCTATTCCGAACAAGTTTTGAACTTAATGAATATCAAAACATCACATCTTTTTTAAATAATCTCGATAAATAAAGACAAAATGTGTTTTATAAAGGTTCTTTTAGCCTAATCTTCCAGAAAATATCAACTTTTGAGACTTCTTAAGAGTATTCCATGAGAAATGAAAGGTTGCACAGGATTAGAATGATTCCATAACGCGAGAGAAAATGTAATGATTTGCACTTTAGCGCGCTTATCTAGAAAACTTTCTACGGTATGAATATAGCTGTTCGAACAGGTTATTTCTGCAATAGATGTGGATTCGACTCCCCGTAGCAGCAGAAGGCTTGGGAAACCAGCAGCTTATTTATCCCATGTATCGTGCATACGATGACTGAATGTTATAAAGGAGCCGTCTCTCTCAGAAGATTCCGGAACGAATGGCCGAAAGACTGCATTATTATAATGATACGAGTGATATAGGAAACAAAATACCTTTACTAAATGGAACTAATTTCAACTGAAAACAACAGAGTTGAGACTTGTGAATTTACGAATCCGGCAGTAAACAAAGTCAGCAGAATTCATGAAATTTATGAACGTAAGTCTTCCGATCAGAACAGAACATACGTTCTGGTTCTAAGCCCTTTCCTCAAAAGCAATAATGCCAAATAGTTCAAAACCACCAAATAACAATATGTACTACTTCTTATTACTTCTTTATTGCTAAAGTATGGCTTCAATCCAACTAAGACCCTCAATAACCGACAATATTAACATTATGGCTTCACCTCTAACATGCATTCCATGTTTTTAATAACTAATTGAGCTAAAACTGAAGATCAGTCTATAAATAATATATAGAGAATGATTTCTGAGTTGAATTAGTAAGAAGCATTTTGGTAGAAAAATACGGCACGCAAGAAATAACTATTAATAGAGGAAAGTTGGAAAAACATGTAATTCGAAAGATATTGAAGGCTGCAAAATCCTTTTTAGAGTTTTCAATAGTAATAACGTACAAATATTAGGGTATGAACTAGGTGTCTAGTCATCTGAGCTTCCTTTCCACGAGTTAACTGGCTTGGTGGGCTGGATTAGTTAACGAAATGCGAGTTAAAGGTCTGAGTTATCAATTTAAAACGGGCAAAATAGTTATATTCAGTAATATAAACTAATTGTTACATAGCATAATTCAGGTCTGGGAAAAGGCCGGCCCGGCCGGCCCTAGTGTATTTTATATAGTTTAGCGGAATTCTTCAAAAAAGTTAGTTTTCAGTGCTATTTTCTGGCATTAACGAAAATATCGCAACAAGCTTTACCTATTTATGTTTTTTCATACTATTTATCATAATCTTCACATTGATCAGTGGATTTTTCATAAAAATTATCCCTGCGCGGGCCGACTTCCCAAATTTTCGGCCCCGGCCCGTGAAATTCCCACCCTTGGCATAATTGACTAGTCCGCGTTTTCTTGCGCTATTGCTCTGCGCAATAAAATGTGCAGTTCGTACCGTATACCCTCGCATAAGCCTTGGCCGCGACTATATATATAATATATAGTATGTCTTCAAACCTATGATCCGCGCGTCACTGTGTGGTAAGGGCGCGATTGGAAAACGTTTTGAATTAAAATAGCCTCCCGCTCGAATATGACAAATTGAACGCTACTATTTATTGCACCGCGCCGCCCTTAGCACACAGTGGCGGATAGTTTATCCCGGACAAGAAACGCATCTCAATCTTATAGTAGCTACGGCGTTACTGTTTTCGATTATCTCCATGCAAAAGTTTTTAGGAATGGAGTAATATTTTGGAAGTAGTAAGAAGCATTAACAAAGCTACAAAGACCGATGATCCCTTATGGGTAGCAAAATATTTCCGCAATATGAAGAAAATAACTATGTTTTCCACAATTATTATTGTTTCCTAGATAAATATAATGCATTTTATAGTAAACTATCATCATGTGGCAGAATAAACATTAACTATTTGCGTTATTCTAGCGGAAGTATGGTTATTATTATAATAAAGTCTGTAACAAGAACATTCTACCGCGGTATTCGGGGGGAGAGGCGCAAGTAAATAAAAATGAATGTACTTTCAAAGAAAAGGCTCCCAATCCAACGGTTTCCCATTATTTTTATATAAAACCGCTGCTTCGGATACTGCGCTGGAAGCCTAGCTCTTAGATATGCCGACCAGGGCTGTGAATTCGACGGGCCGGCCAGGCAGGGGCCGACTTTTTGCGAAATCGGCTCCGGCCGAAAATTTGTAGAAACGGCCAGGCCGGCCTTTTCCCTGCCCTACTGCAGACTATAAACATGCTAGAATTTAGTAAAATTTAACTTTTTAAAGACTTTTTTATACTTCAAAACCGCAAATATTCTATATATATCAGTGTTGGGGAAACTATTCTGACTAATTGACTATAATCTATTTGTAAGGCAGGTCCGGCCCGCTGAAAAGTCTCGCCAACCGTTATTATTGTTCTCTTTATGTTATTTGACTTAATATTTATTTCCCCCACACCCCCGTCTCATATGCTTTCAATTTCCTCTGTTTATGTTATTTAATTATTTTGTTTATTTATTTTTGCTTCTTTTAATTTGATATTCGAACCCAAAAACAATGAACCGAATTTCCGGTGACAGCTAGAAAACAGGATCTGGTAGTAAGCTGCGCGTGAGGTCTGGAGCAGCGAAGCTCGTAATTAGGGAGACTCCGCCCACAAGGAGCGTAGCCACGCCCCCAGCTCCACCTGATCCTTATAAGTTATAGTTATTACTCCATAATAAACATGTTTGATGGAGATGGTTTGAGTTTTGTTTGGGCTCTTAATTTGTTTGTTTGTTGTGTAGATTATCTACCTAGTCAAAAAAGGTACTATCACTTACAGCACCCGGATATTGTCAGAATTATCGATACTTACATAGTCAGCACCAAGAGCAATAATAGAGTGTACAGAATTCAACGCTCCTCTGAACCCCTTTTGCGAGCACCGCGCCAGCATCTGGCGGCTACTCTTCGTTCAATATTGTGCTTTGCAAGTACGCGCGTGTAATTTGCCTGTAGGTGCGGTGTAAAAAATCATATAAATACGCAAGTGACACTGCATTATTAGTCTCGGCGCTGACTATATCATCTTGCATAGTCAGCATCAAAAACGAGGTTTTTAGCGCGGTATCTTGGAGAGAGGCGCTGTTAGAATAAATTGAATTTCCTAATCCACAGATTTCCCTATACCTTTATAAAACACCATCTCTCTCCGAGATACTGGGCAAGAAACCTCTAAGGAAACGAGAACCATAATACAGTACATCACTTATTTTGTTCACTAATTAAAACAGACTACGGCAAACTTGGTTGGGTTCAGTTGGGCCCGTTTGAGGGCTCTTTGGCCGTAGTACAGACACGTCTGGGTGGTGCCCGGACACTTTTTGGCTGACCGAGCATTTGAGAATTGTTGCCCGGCCAGGCTAAAAACTGCCCGAGAACCCATCCTGACGTTTCTATACTACGCCCACTGATTCTTCTATCCTACCTGTAATTGTTGTATTTGTTGTTGTGCAATAGCATTAGCATCAGCTGGAGCCAACACATTAGGATTAGGTATCTTTGAAGTACACCGACAGTTAAAGGCAAAGTTCACTGAAATTGAACTGTTTAGGGCTATATTTTGGGACGGAAGTGACCCGGTCAAACTGGGCTGTTTTACGCAGAGGTGGCAAAAAATGCGGTGGGAGCCCGGGCCGCCCCAATCCGCTACGTTTTGAGACTTTTGCAATCGAATTAAGCGCCCCATCTTTCCAGACAATTAACTACCAATTTTTTCGATTTTTGACTGTTTTAACCAGAAATTCAGAAATTTTTAGATATCTAGTAGACTCAATGGTTCCGCTCGGGCCGTCCCGTTCCGCAGCTAAAAAGTTTTCCTTTAGAATCGAAGTTTTCCAAAATTATTCCATTGCTTTATTCAGGGCAAGGAATTTGACGGGACGGGGCCCAAAATTTGAGAAACGGGCCGGCCGGCCTTTTCCCAGTCCTTGCTTTTTTCAAGGCGGAAGTAACTCTACTCCGAGTTAATTTCTGCAACTTTTGTACGTACAAATTGGCGTTTTCTGAGTTTTGCGCTCGAATTTAATTTTGCAAATCTGTTTAAGTCTGAAGTGGCGCAGAGTCGGGAACAAATATTCTGCTAAGTCAGCACTCACCTGGCATCATTTGACTGTTCATCATACCCATACCAGACATGGTTCTAGCTCCCATAAGATCCTGAATAAGGATTATATTAGCGAATGTATTTCTCATTGTATAGTCGACGGATGAATCACTTGCAGCTAAATATCTATTTATTATTATGCGAGCGCACACTTATATCGGTTCCTTGTGCATTTTGTTTTGATTTCCGCGCTCCTTCTAAATTCTACAGTACACCCGTGCAAACGATTCATCCGTCGACTATAAACAACCTTTCGGATTACGGTTAACAAACAAGTGGATTGCAAGTTTGCCTTTATTTTTACTCTTTAATTTTACTACATCACAATTCTCAAACCGCTTGATTCCCTATAATAGCAATTACTTCATACCACATTTTTCAATGGTTATGGTCTTTTGTTTATTAAAGTTTTTAATAGTTCTTAATTTGCTTTTTCAAGTCGAATTATTTTTCGCAACATTTAGTCGAAAGGGTCACTTTTGCAGGTGTTTTTCTTAAGTAGAATAGAAATTGCTTATTTTTGAGTTATAACCTTACGTTTACGGTTAATTAAAATAAATTAGATGTATTTTGTTACTCACTTGCCCACCGAACATTCCAGAACGCATATATATTGACGGATCTAACTGTTCACTTGTCTCTACTTTCTCTGACTTCTCAGACTAAATAATGTTTTATTAAATGAATTTATGGTTTGGAAGGCTTTATTATAATAATAGAACATTGCCCCAAAGTAGTTAACTAAGGATTTTTGAATTTAAGTATATAGTCTGTATGTAGAGCTGTTTCTAACAAAGTATTCTGTGGGCGTATCAACGAACCTTCTGGGAGCTCCCCTTCCCTATCCTTCCCCCCGGGAAGGCAAAACAGTTCCCCGCCGTCAGGGTCAGGGAAGGGAAGCGAGCTCCCCGAATTATTCTACAGCCTCTGGAGCAGGGCGGGGGCCGGTCCGTGAAATTCGTGAAATTCCGTGAAATCCGTGAAATTCCGTGAAATCCGTGAAAAGAGGCCGGTCCGTGAAATTCCCAGCCCTGATATGGAGAGAGGCATTGTTATATAAATGTAAATGTATGCTCGGTGGTTTGGTTGTCATTGTTGTTTCAAAAGCACATTCATTATCATATAAACCGTCTCTCGTTAGGCATAAGAATAATGTTATGTATTTTTAACTAGATGTGTAATATGAGGCTGAATAACATAACCTACCGCTTTGACCATAACGATAACTGCTAAGACCATAAGAGCTGACTTCATGATGTCTCTTCTAGGTAACATATGTAACAAATGAGGTATCCCTCTCTTTCCCGATTCATCGCTGCGAGACCAGTTTCCCTTAGAGGAGGTCCAGTCCCTCTGACCCTAATCCTACAGTATCCCGGATAATCGTGCCTGGACGCCGCTTTTTTGCTGATTCACTCAAACTGGTTACGGATGACCGACGGTTAACAAAAAAGTAGTAAAAGTCGACTTGAATAAGGACGACGAAAGCTGATTTTTATGCAGAAAACCAGCTGTCGTCGAGGACAAAAACGTTTTCTTGAACCTTTCTTGATTCGATGTTGGGGTTGAAAATAAAAAATATACCTAATCATAATGAAATTATAATTGTTAGTTATAAATAATTTAAGTTAGAAAATTGCAAAACATTTGATCTCGGGCGGGCTCGAACCGCCGGCCTTCTGTGTGTTAGACAGATGTGATAACCACTACA
>JAQGAV010004109.1:0-10972 GCA_034691345.1 Phasmarhabditis papillosa | reverse complement strand
CGGCCCGGCCCGGCCCGGCCCAGCCCGGGCCGGCCCGCACTTTTCACACCCCTGGTGCCTTTAACTGGCGAACTATAGTTTGAACTTTGGAACTGTTAAAACAGTTTTCTCATTTTCCTGGTCGATAATTATCGCATTCATGGGAAATTACTAAATTCCAACTTTTAAAGGGATATTTCAGTAATTTATGCACAAATAATAATATTATTTGCATAAATAACATCAAAGGGCAAAAGGTCGTGAAAAGCTTCATTATTTCTCAACAATTTTATTATTTATGGTCGAGGTCCAAAAAAGCGGCCCGGGACGGCGCCAAATTCAAACAAAACAACGAAATCAAGGCAAATGGGTCGACCATTATGTATTAACTTATCAATCCCAGAAAATGTGTTCAGAGGGTCACTACTTTCGCTTTCGCTCTGCTACTACACTTACAATCAGTCCGGATGCAGCATCGAAACAAAAGAAAAGTAACGTTCGTCGATTTGAGGAGATGATAGATCGAAGAGTATTGTGAACCCATCGAACTATAAGTATGCCAATTTTAGGATTTTTAACTAGCTTGTTGATTCCTTTCGGGTATGAAACGGAAGCAGGTCATACGTGCACATATTAACTAATCATTAGCTCCATGATCTCTTGTATATTGTACATGTCTCGGAAACAAATTTAATTTAAACGAATAAAACATTTGAAAACAGAGGCATTCAGCATTATTAAGGCAAAAAAGGCACCACGTTGAAATGATAATATCACACATCATATCACAGATGCAATTGACCCGTATAAAATCAACGATGGCAAAAATACACAAAAAATGGGACTACTACCATGGCTGAATGCAATATGGAGTCCAAGAAAGATCACATTCTAACTGTACATTAACAATTCTCACGGTTACTTTATTAGCGAGTTCGTCCGCTAGCTCCAAGTTTTGTCGACTTCCAATTTGATACGCCACGTCAGCGAGACCAGATATCTTAGATAACATTTAAATTGAATCATAATAGTAGAAACTCACTCTATCCCTTTTCCTTTTCATGGCCTTTTGATTTTTGGTAACGACTGCGTAATCACGCTTTCTTTCCGGTCCATGGATGTGACGAAATGAATTGGAATGATCTGTTGTTAGGTTAGACACCCGGGTAAGAAGTAGATCGCTTTCCCTGAGAAAAGGATAAACCGTTGTTTATGTAGGAAACGCTGTTCAATAAATAGGGGGTAGTATCTTACCTAATGCGGAGAAAAAATTCATCGTCTTCCATTCCCCAGCCCCAGTATTTGTTTGACATTCCGTTCAACTTCTTGTAGTCGTGCATTGTCAACATTAACACGCCACCAATAAAATTAGCATAATGATATCTGCAAAAAAAGAAGAAGATTCGTTTGGTGAAATAAGTTTCTCACTTGGGATGATACTCGGGTGCAGATATATGTCTAACTATTCCATCACCCGGATATTTATAACTGATGTTTGGATTTTTAGGTAAAAGATCGACGTCGTGCATCACCATGTAGGAGCACCCAATCCTATCTGATTCGTACCAGCCAACCTAAAAGGCAGAATATTCCACCCACATACAGCGATATGTATAAACGAACGTTGATCAATGCAGCCCGGTTGAAACGGTATTCATCTATTTGATTCATAACAACAATATGATGGGTTATACCCTAAATCTATATAGTTTATAGAAAATAAACAATATATTATTCATTATCCCCGACAAAAAATCAACCTGATGGTTAAGAAATGAACTCATGTACGGAGCAAACTCTTTTAGTTCTTCTATCCTATTGCGGAACGGAATAATTACACAAAGTTGAGTGGTATTCGGACGCAACGGTAGATATCTTTAAGAAGAACAATATAATTGCATTCATGATGCCACTTACGACTCATCATAATCGTCCAATCCAAAATAAATAAAAACAACAACTACATTTAGCAAGAAAAAGAAAGCTACTACAAAAGCTACTTTTACTAGTTTCATATCTCCATGTGTAGAACCTAAAAGTTAAATTTCCTTGAGAATAAACTAAATCCATACATTAGCAACTATTTGGAATTTCAGCGAATCCGGATGGAAACTTTTATCAATACAGCGCGTTTTATTGGTCGGTACCACTCCAGTACATATATAACAAGTTAAATAAGTAAGATTTAATGCAATTAATGGAAAACAACCAGAATTACAGAGATCTTGATAGCAATGTGTAAAACATAATGAGCATAATACAGAGTTTGAATCACTGGTCAGAAATAACATAGTCAGGATGAACAACTAGCGTAGGATTCTCTCCAGTATTCAATTCAATGAGTACCCTGTCTTCATTGACCAATCGTCGAATAACGCGTTTAATAATAGTTCGCTGGATGTGCATATCTTCCTCAGCTTCCAATTCCGTTTCAATGCATTCCAAGTACCTGAAAATGTATGTCTCTTAAACGCCCACACATGAACATTTATAGTGCAAGCACCTGTAGAAAACATATCGTTATAGGAGTCCAATTTACCAGCCAACATCATTATTGGAAAGCAGAACAGATTCGAAGGCTCCAAACTAATTTCAAAGAGAACTTACCATTCAACCAACTTATCCTCCTTTACACCGCCATAATCTTCCTCAGACTCATTATCTTCATCGTGTCTCATGTGCATGACAAGCATATCTGCCAACTTCTTGTATTTATCGAAGGAAATTTTGAGCTTTGAAGGATCAACCTGTAAAAAATATTAGGGCAGACGGCCAAACAACGAACTCTGGGCGTCTTTTCTGCAGGTTCAACTTCCATCTCCTCTTCTTCATTTTCTTTGTTTTCAGATTCAAATGGTTCATCGAAGTCGTCCTCTTCGAGAGCAATATCAGGCTGATCGATTCTAAAATATCCAATAATATGTCGACATTGTTAACAGAAACAACCTGATAATGGACTTATTTAGCAGTTTGGTAGCCTGAGCAACGTGAACACAAGTGACTTTTGCCGAGCAATGCAGTCTTGCCAGTGCTTCTGACAGCCTAACAAGTGACTCAAGCTGCCGGACAGTAATTCTCCAAGATGATGTAGCAGCATTGTTACTATCAGACATACGCAATTTCTTGTATGAATCGACAAGAGCCGCAGCAGCAGTTTCGCTAATCTGAAATAGTTTTATCACAACTACCGTTAACATCAGTACTAACCACTGGTTTGAAGCACTTGGCAAATTGTATATATTTACGAATCTGTTCAACATTGTACACGGTGTTCCGAGAGGTTTTATCACTCAGAGCGCGATGATTATCCAATATTCTCTGAGCAATCGCATAATCAGTGACCTAGAAAGCTATATACACCACAATACAACCTAAGAATAAGCGACCTCGTTGCATTCGTCAACCAAAACGAAGAACAAATCAAAGCGACTCATTATGGGAGCAGAAAGTTGAACGTTGTGCTTTAACGGACGAGATCTAAACTATGAAGTATTTAAAAAAATCGCTAGCCCCAACCTGTCATAACGCCCACCAACAGGGTTCGCCGCAGCCAAAATTGAAGCCCTGGCGTTCAGGGTTGCTTTAACACCAGCCTAAACAGCATACATCTATCAACATTTCCAACTATCTACCTTAGTAATTGAAATTGTCTGTTGTTCCATAGCTTCATGAATTGCCACCTGATCTTTGGGGTCCATTTTGTCAAACTCGTCTATGCAGCAAACCCCATTATCAGCAAGCATAAGAGCTCCAGCTTCAATTACAAACTCGAAAGACTCTTCGTCCTGAGAATTCAAACTTTTGAAATCTGAAATCTATCAACAAACCTTTACGACCGCAGCAGTCAAACCAGCAGCTGACGATGCTTTACCAGATGTATAAATGGCGCGTGGGCAGAATTCTTCCACAGTCCTTGCAATGACAATCAATAAGAATTTTAATAACACGTGGAGCATACTTCAAAACTTGACTTTTAGCAGTTGATGGGTCCCCGACTAGACAAACATTAATATCTCCACGGAGAGTTGTGCCTTCACTTTTCTTTTTCTTCGGAACACCGCCAAACAGCATCAGAAGTACACCAAGTTTAACCTATAATAAAGAAACACAGTTTTGATGTAACGCTACAGTGAACCTCGTCACTTCCAAAGATATTGGGGAACAAACTATTGACCAGATTCTGCTCAATATGTTTGTCTTCACTCATTGTTTTCAAATTCTCCTGTTCTTCAGTGGTCATCTGCTGCCACAACTCCACTTGATCAATTCCCTCGAGATTGACCTCTTTTCCTCCAAACTAGAAAATAAAAAATAAAATTAGTTATAGCATAATAAATACCTTTGTATTGTTGGATTCAATATGACAAGCGAGGAATGCCATCTTGTATGTTAAATCGCGCACACCAAGAGACTTGAGACCAGTGACACCTGTATCCTTTTCTGCAGCTCTTCCTCTATTATTATTCGACGATTCAGCCCGCAACCCTTAAAGTATAGCTTAGGATAGGAAGACAATGACACAATACCTGGCGTGCTCATTTGGGCGATATCGGGTATTACAATTAGAGATCCTACGATGGTGCATTTATCTCCAGGCTGAACCGACTCTACCATTTCACCTCGCACTACTACATCCAGTGTACGGGGAATAGAACCACGAGGAAGTTCTGCTTGTACCTCCTAACGAAAATAAATAAATTTATATTGTGTATACGACAAACTTGAATTCGGATCTTCTGAAAGTCAACGAATGAAGAATCTTCAACGTCAAGATCAAATCTAGTACGATTGTCGCACTGTGGATTCGAACAACGAGCTGGCTGAACAAAGATAGCATCATTTGCAAATGTAAAACCAAATACCTGAGTGTATCTAAACTGTTGGGTTATATTTTTGGTGGTGACACCACAGTCTGGACATATAAAAGTAGCACGACATAATTCAGGGTGAACAGGATGGGTTCTTACAATCTGTCCGTGTATCGATACAAGTGCCCCAATTTTATCAGATGTCAGCTCGCGCAGCTTAAAAATAGACATGACAACAAGGCAAAAGCATATCCAAACCTTCTCATTATGAGGGTGATTTTGAAAGGCAACGTAGAGCTCTTTCTTGTACAATCTTTGTCTATCAGCATCGTCCCCACATGAATCAATTGTGGTCATTTGAAGAGCATTGCAGATAAATGGGTAGTTTCTAAACAAGGCAAAAAATCGAGATACATATACACACAAAGGATACCTGTAGTAGTAACAGATAATGGCCTGTTCCAAGGAATCGCTGTGATTACGGAGGTCCAACATGTCAACGTACAAAGTGTTCCGGTCGGGATCAATCAGCTTTTCAATTCCTTTCATATAGATTTTTTCACCCTTCTCATTTTCAAATCTTCAATAAATAATTGATCAAAAAATTCTAGTAAAAAACTACTGACTCCTCGAGGAATCGTCTAAATTCCACTTGGACCCTAGTTCCTTCCGTATCTTCGCATTGATGAACCTGTGGTCCGGCAAGAGCTTCCATCCTAGAATAAAATAAATGGTTATTAAGTATATAAAACATGTATAGGAAGAAAACAAGTTATAATCTTTGGCAACGATAGTTAGAAAGCTGCATTGGTGGCAGTGCACCAGTGTTTCGCGCAATCATTTTTCCCGCCTTTTTCAAATTGTATTCTTTGGCGCGCCGTTTTCTCGTCTTAAAGCGCTCTTTTATCAATCATGAAGCCAGCTTTGATACACTGTTATAGATCATACCCTCCCTCCAAGTTTCCAAACAAAACAAAAAATAAAAAATAAACAAAAATAAAAAAACTCGAAAAATTGAAGTTGAAAAAATATCTATGATTTAGTGTATTTATGGCCGGCCATTGAAGTTTTCCAAAATACCCGGCCATGGCCCCCATTGAAATCCGCCAGCCTGGTCACGAGCAAACTCTAATATCAATATATAATATTTACCACATTTATTCTCATATCTTTCTCTTATTTTATTTGTAAATAAAACACCCGTTCCTAAGGCTTGATAAATTAAAACAAGGCATTTATATCTTTATTAGAAAAAATTACGACAGAACAATTAAATTAAGACGGAAACCTATTTTTTTAGACTACGACCAGTCTTTGGATGTGCTTTTCGCGGGTTAGAACGTAATCTCGATACAATGGTTGTATTTAGATATCCGCTTGTGTCGGCAGGTTCTGAAAATAAGAGTAGCATATACAAACGAAAAATGAGTTGGGCCACCGAACCCACCGAAAAGACAGTTTTGTAAGTAAAAAGCGTTAGCAAATATGAAATATGTTACCATCAATGATACGGGTGAATAGTCATTTTTTTAGTCAATGAGCCTTTTCCCAACCCTGGTTCAGCCATGTCGGCTGAAATACCGTTAGGTGTATTCACATGTTGTTTAACAATCATTTTACTACTTTTCGAGGATTCTAAACTCTTCCTGACGTTCTTTTTTTATTTTTCTATTTATAATAAAACATAATGTGATATAAATATGCGGTATTCAGACAAAGAGAAAAACATCTTTTTACGTTTTATAATTCAATTAGAAACATACCTGTTGATTGCACTGTAGAGTCCTTGTCCTTTACAGCTTCAGCATCAATGGCATTCTGCGGTATGTTGTTAACTTCAACAGATGCTCGATTTACCTCAGAAGGTTCCTAAAAAATGATATTTTCGAACTATAATAACACTCGATCTTTGCCTCCTTGGCTTTACATAAATCCAAAATAAAATTTTTGTACATTTAGAAATTTGTATAAACTTTTTTATTTTCTAGTAAAATAACTCAATATAACCTACCAGTTTCTGTTCATTCTTTTCAGCTGATTCAACCAACGGCTCCTGCTTATGAACAACAGCTTCGGCCTCAATCATCTCCACACCAGCTGCTATCTTCTTTGTCGGTGAATCCTAAAAAACAATTTCACATAAATACAATAAATATGTTTCTTACCGTTGCTTCTTGCTTAATGTTATTTACTTTGTTCACATGCTTGAGCACAACAATGTCGACTTCTCGAGATCCCTAAATAAGATACTAGTAATACCAATATGTTTGCCGATATTAACATTGATAATGCAAATTCTTAAATGATATAGCAAATGTTCTTTATATAAAGAAATACTGACAAAATGTGAGTTACCTTTTTGGCTGGATTCTTTGACTCCTGTGGCTCCATCTTTATCTTCAGTTGTCCATTTAAATCCTCTCTCTTAACAGGCTGCTCAACGATGGTTACAGACCGCTAAATAAGATAATGGTAATATGAAAATTATAGAATATTATTGTATTTTTACTATATAGCATATTTTTACGTATTATATATATTAATAATACATTAACTAACCCGCTTCCACATACACCGACCACATTGCGGTTTTTCATCATCGAAGAACTCCCGAAGATTTTGATAAGTAGTTAAATTTAAGAAGCGAGCATTAACCTGAAAACAATAAAATAGGTCTTTTAAAGAAGTCAAGTTATAGAATAAATTCAAATATAAATCCCCTTTAACTAACCAACTTCAACATAAGATCATCTTTCTTCTCATTCAAAATGAATACAATAAACATTTTTTCGTGTTCCCCATTTGCTGCAGATGTCACTTTGCTCTGGCAGGAAACACACTTTTGCAACATTGTTTCGGCTATCTCTTCCAGTGAGGAGCCTGCACAATAGAGCTTACAATCAGATGCCAAAAAGTTGGCTTCTTTCTAGAAAACATAACATAAATATAGATGAAGAAGGAGTATAATATTATTTTTCAGTTTTAATTAGGATATATTATTTTATACAGTAAGTTATTAGGCTTAAATACTTAGAATTAACCTACCATGATGACTTCCACACAAGGTTTATTGATCTTGTCAAATTTAATGACTACCGGCATTCTAGAACTATAGAATAAAAGTAAATACTAATGTTATAAAAACAAACAAAATATTCTTTGCAAATAATAAAAAGAAAGAAAGGGTAGAAAACACAAAATTTAAACGTTCTAATGAATTTAAAAATTTTTTAACGTGAATTTAAAAAGGAATAAGCTGTTCTGGGAGAACATTCTCACCCTTTACATAAAAGCCAAAACCTCCTATGAGGGACCGATATGTTATTAACGAAAATAATAGCTCTCGTGGAGAGAAAACCCTGGTTACTTCTCTAATGATGGATAGAAGGCTAATTAAATTGATCTGCAACCAGAAACAGCACCAGTATTTCGCACTGCCACTACAATAGAACAATACAATACCGCGTAGCCTACAAACACTGTCCAAAATGAAAGACTGAAACAACCGATAAGTTAATATAAGTTGATCAGCAAAGGAAAGGAACATAAAGTTCACTGGAATAACAACTCGAGCAGTCAAAAGATAACGTGAGCGAAGCTAGACAACAGGTATGTCTACAACGAGACATGCCTAAATGTTGTAAAACCAAACTGTGTAACTGATGTGGAAAACAGTTCACCAAAGACCCAAGCGGGTATACTGCCACAGAAAATATTAAGCAATATAACATTCCCAAAGTGAGTAAAACAATGGGTAAAGGATAAACGTTATGCTAACAACCGTAAAAGGCAAAATACCATTACTCAAAAGTTGATCCAATCAGTAAGACTGACAAGACAACGAAAAAGAATAGTTATGATCCCAAACAATGTGGATCTATCCCACAACCAAACCAATTTATAATATTTACTCGTAAAGCAGTAAATGAAATAGGAAAGCTAAGAGCAATACCAGCATCTGCAAGTAATCGCCCGAATATTTCGTAAGGTTACATTCAATATGATTGTTAAGAACAACAACCCAAGGAATGGGATAATGAACCTCGCTACATTTGCGAAATTGGATCCAGAGCAACTCCCTGCGACTCATACAACGTCGCTACGAAAGCAAAGAGTAAGAAAAGTGGGATAAAAGAATCTGCACGATCGCAGACTACATCATAACAAAAACTGCATAGAATTAAATCCCAGTAAGCAGTGCCTGATCTGTGCTGCTATGAGCAAAACAAAAACATCGTGTTCACCAAGAAGTAGATACACGTCACAATCAGTTCGTAACATGTGAACAAAAATTTTTACTGCCAGGTAATGAATGGCAAGGCTAAAAGCCAACAGATAACAATACCATCATCATGATTTCGTAATAAGAGGTCAGGAAAAAATGCCAACACCTAAACACCATTAGCAAGCGGTAGGGAGTGTGAGTCAAGAAGACCTGCAGTCAAATGGTAGTAACAGCGTGAACCAAAACCACCGTTGGATCACAAAAAATCAACGAGAAACAATACTGTTAAAAGCAGTAAGAAATATATGCAGGATTAACCTCTCAAAAGTTGGATCTGCATGGCCCCCATAGGAGAAAGGCTATATCCCATCAATAAACAAGCGGATAATTGTTACTCGTAAAAGATTAACTCATATAAGCGGTCGAACAGCCATATCACTGACTCGTCCTGATCGCAAACTGATACATCCAATTGAAGGACGGGCAGAAACGTTACGCAAGAAGCGGTAACGAACTGAGGAAGACTACAAGAAATAGGATCCAACATCCAAATAAAATGTGGAGTATAACTACCTGATAACACCAGCCTACACTGAAAGTAGTAGCTGAAAGAAAATATATATGGTCCTCAGCATCTCGTCACCCTTAAAGGATGTCGTGCTCATTGCCCTTGCATTCGATAAATCTTAAATACATTTATGGCAATGGTTTATGGACTAAATGCAAGGTATACTCATGACGGGTCAATCAAAATTAACAATCAGATAGATAAGTACTACACCGCAGTAATAAAATCAGTCATAAATAAATATAACTATTGTACTGGCCGAAAGCAGATCGTCTCGGCAAAGGGCAATATCGTCTCGCAATGCGGAAGACGAACATCAAAGAACACATGACAACATGAATTGCTCTAAATGCAAATCAGTAATAATCTTTGTTTAGTAAATCTACCGAAACAGTTTCAGTATATAGTTGTAGTTACACTACCACTATGTAACACTTCTAAGCAATAATAGAAGTCCTAAGGTAATATATTTCTACCAAAATAGTCCCTAACTGCCAAATATAAACACTACGTGTTAAAAGTCACAAGTTCAATAAGAACCAATGAACCACTAATGTGACCGCAGCACATGATAAAGCTAACTACGAATTGAAGTTACCTAGGTGCAAAAAATAATTAGGATAGACTGGAAGGCCAACCAAGCACCAACCTCTACGTGTACGTAGAATGAAAATTGGGGTTTATTACTCCCAAGAGAACAACCCATAGCCATCGTGAGCTGAATGGCAAAATGCAAAACACTATGTGTTAAAAGTCAAGGGCTAAATTACCCCCCATAAACAACTAATGTAACCAAACATACATAAACAAATAACTAGGGATTACTGCTCATAACCGAGAAACCTAGGTGCAAGAACTATGTCGAACTCAAAAGCACAACAAGAACACACATCTACACAAGGTAGAAGGAGAATTGGGATTTATTACTCACAATGGAGCAGCTCAGCGCTAACATACGTCGGCCGAATACGTCTAGCAGACGAAGGAAGTTTGTGAATTACTACCACCAGAGCGACCCAAGGCCAACCTGAGTCGGCAGAGACTACGTCTCGCAATCGTATAACTTCAACACGAAGAAACGAAAATAAGCTGGGAATTACGCCAACAAAAAGGGCAACCCAAAGCCAACGGGCAAGAAGAGACATCTACGCAGCAAACACGAAGAAATCATTCACCCATGGCGAACCGATGGAAACATTTCACTCTATCGAGTAACCGCATAACGCCCGAAGCGAGGTATGGCAAAAAATCATCACCGCACCACTCCAGGTGAAGCAGAGCTGTTACTGCCCGGCCTATGCCGGGCCGGGCCGGGCCGGCATAGGCCGGGCAGTCAGCCGCCTGTAGTTAATAAGGTAAATGATGAAACTTTACTATGGAGCGAGAGGTCGC
>JAQGAV010004108.1:0-10973 GCA_034691345.1 Phasmarhabditis papillosa | reverse complement strand
CTACAACTCCTATGAGAACAACCTAATAGCTTCGGAAAGTGAGATACCGGTTGTCGCATACAACAAAGAGGACAGTCTAACATCTTCTTAGCTTTCTAAAATAAGTTTATATTATTAATAATATTAAACTTAATAATAGTTTTATTATAAATTATGAAACTTTTCCAACGCTCACACCAAAAAATCCTCTTTGAATGATAGTCTATAGTTGGGGGACTACTTGCTTGCATGTAAAGGACTGCGAATGTTGCACGCGCGAATTCGTTTGGTTTTCAGTCAAACTGCCCATTAGATTCCGCGCTCCTTTTCAAAACTGACTGTATACCCTTGCGAGCGATTCATCCGTCGACTATAAAAACCCATCAAAGAGTTTTACAATAGTTTTCGAACTTTGATTAAGTAATAGAATTAGTTAACTAGATTTAAATTTTAAATAACTTTTAATTACTTTAATTTTAAAACAATTTAAATAGATAAATTACAATCGATTAAAGTTATAAAATTGTTTAATTAAGTAAGAAACGCTGTTTGTACTAAAGTGTAAGCATTATGCTAATGCTAGAAAAGGCTTGCGCAAAACGTGTAACACCCTTATAATACAAAAAAGATTGCCAATAGCTAACAGATTTCGGTTGAAATTTCATTTTCAGTCAATAGTTTTTAATATAAATAGAAAATAAGTATTAAATAAATAATATAGTCCATAACAAAAAGAAGACTGCAGTGCGCGGTGTCGTTTAACGTTTCAAAAATCGCTCGTTCTGTACCAAAATTAAAGTTCCATTATATGGTTAGATGCGCAATTTTTTGTTTGATGTCAGAAAATATTATTGTACTAGTTTTATTTTGTATCATGTCCAGAAAAAGACAATTACGAAATTGCGGAAGCCTACGTAACTACCGCGCTGTGAGGTCTTTTGTTTGTTATAGACTATATATTTAAATATTACCTACCTTTTTTCCACTAGAACTAGTCTCCTCCTCTTCTGTCTCGGATATCTCTAATTCCTGTAGTAACATTTCACTACAATCATCAGCTGCATCATGACAAGAACCACCGTCGCTACAACGGTTTCTAAAATATATTAATAATAATAATATTTTTCTCAAAGTCAATTACAATTGACTTTTATTTACTAACTAATATTTTAGTTCAGCCTATTTGTTCAAATCTAATACTAGCTTTACAAAACCCGCAGTTAGTTAATATTCCTATTACAAAGCTTTTCTAACGAAATAGTGTTGTGTTACAATTATCCTTGCATTTAAAAAAGACGAAAAATATCAACCAGGAAGGCTCGTTATAGTCGACGGACGGATCGCTTAGAACTAAGAATGTTGCGCTGGAGCGCTAATCGGTTTGGGGTTCAGTCTATTGCCCTTTAGTATCGCGCTCCTTTGCAAAACTGACCGTATACCGCTGCAAGCAATTCGTCCGTCGACTATAGCATGGTATCCAGCATTAACGCGAATGCCTGATCCGCGTAATGCCAAATGCTGTCGCACCCTAACTAATCTTCTACTCCTCTTTTTAGTGTTTAAACTTTTATTCTAACCTTTTAGAAATAGAAGCGGATGTATTACTAGTATTAGTAGCTGTAGACCGTAGATCCGTTACTGACAAAGATGACATTACCTCACCGGTGGCCTCTTGGTCCTCACAAGACCAACGGGAACGAGATCTACAAATAATATAAGTGTTTTAACTATGAGGAACTTATTAATGGTTAAAAAAAGTATTAATATATTCAAGTTTCATTAGGATTTGTTTTACGTTAAACAAATATAATAAATTATAAGTTTGACATAAGCTTTGCTTGATTATTAAATAATACGGGCGATCAGCAGAGTTCTCAGGTAATACAAATTCAGCATGCGGCGGGTTATCGGCATGGTTTTCCTTTTTAAAATAATATTTAAGTTATATAAAGACTATTTAAATTAAATTGTTTACAGAATAATAACATAATGAATGTTTGATTGAAAGATTCGTTGTTTCTGATTTTTGATTTTTAAACAACAAAGTCTAAGAGAGTTTCAAATATGATAATATAGTCAGATTCAAAAGTAATATGGCCGTGTTAATAAGCTGGAGTGTTGCAATATTTTATCTGAGTAAGGCAGTGCGAAAACAAATTTGCAATCTGCTGATATCGCGCGCGTAGAATACTAGCATAACAAAATAACGAAATACGCAGCATACACGGCATCATTACCATTGAATCTGACTATAGCAATACTTAAAAGTGTAAAACGATGAAATGGCCGTTTAGTTGAAGTTCAAAACGACTATCTACTAATCAACAGGGGGAAGTATTGTAGAGCGGATTGAATAACTAAGCCAGTTAAACATTTCAGTTTAGAAAAGAAAACCAAAGATTTGAAAATATAGAAGGGTTTGGTGGGGTAAAATATAGTCAGCGCCAAGAGTAATAATGGAGTGTTGCTTACGTATTTTGGAGAATATTGCGTAAATTTTCGTTTTTTAAGCATTTTCGGAGCTATTTTGAATGAGATTCTTTTTCAAATCTCCACTATCACTCGTGGCTCTGACTATATAAAAAACTATAATTTAATGAGTCGCATCGATATAAACTACACGTATTTAAGTTCACAACAAAAATGGATAAAAGTCACTAAAGTAATTATGACAGGATAGTCTGTGAGACTGGCGCTGTTAGATTGAACTGAATGTATTTTTAAGCAAAATGATTATAATCCACCGATTTCAACTGATTTTCACTAACATCGCTGCCTGCGGTAAAGCTCTTTTGTCTGAGTTAAATTGCACTTTTGCAGGGGATCCCGTCATCGGGGCACGTTAACTACAAACGGCGCTTGCAGTATAGGTTTTGAAACGGACTATAACTTACAAAACATAAAATATCCTTATTTTTGTTATTATTAACAAAATAGGCGGTCTAGTGGGGAGTTGCGCGGTAGCCCCCCGGTCAGTGCAGTAAAACTAGTTATATACATATATATTACAGAGAATATGAAAAGTTCACTCAACCATATCCAATATGAACCATGTATAGACAGTAGTCAAGTATTATAGACTTGTAAACAAAGTGCACATTGCGAAAGCTTGTAAACGTAGGACAGTTTACTTAAAAAGTATGTTAGGTATTCAGAGGCTTCGGATCCAAACGGGATTTAACAACAAAAAGAAGCTTCGGGCCGATATCAATTTCGAATATCGCGAGCTGGCGCTCGTTTTATCATCAGTTTCCCAACTCCACTGATCTGGAATACATACTAGGAATAGCATTTCAGAAGATTTCTTAATAGTTAAAAGTCATCTTGTTAATTTTTAAATTTATAGTGTTTTAGAATCTTCGTATACTGAAACCCTTTCAAAATGTTCAATGTACCGAAAAAGCCTAGAAACACAGAAATAAACCTATTTTTCGTAAACCAATACAAATTATATATTAATAACTATATAATTACATAAGTATTAATATTTACAAAAGAAATATTATGAAATTAAAAATCTAAAACCAATTTGTAATGAAATTGTGAGTTTTTTAGTTAATAACGATAAGACTTTGCGACCTAATAAGAATAGATAACAAGCAACCAAATGATGGTAAATAAAGCATTGCCCTAGACTATTTAGAACAATATTATTAAAAATAGATTATTAATAATATTATTATTTACAAAGTTATAGTTTATGAGTAAACTATCATTGAAAGGCTACAATGTATGTACTAGGTTCATTGGCTAGGTCACAAATACCTACACAAAAAGTTGCTGAGATCTTTTTAATTAAATTGAACATAGACTATTTAATATTGTTATTAAAAAGGTTTTAAATATAACTACAGAAATATATCGTATTGTTTCATATCTTAAAACTGGATTAAAATTATTAAAAATGAAACAAAGCTTTCTTTGAACTTGTAGAACTCTCATATATAGTCGGATGCTAGAGCTCTGCTTGCGGCGCGGTATCTTGAAGAGTAGCAGTGTTAAAATTAAAAAAATGACATAAAATTGTTGATTTGGAGCTCTATTCTTCAAAAGCACATTCATATTTACTGAACACCTCTTCACTAATGATACAGCGCTTTTGTAACAGACTATATTACACGATATTGCTTATTGTTAGATTAGGCTTATAATATAGTCGACGGACTAATCGCTTGCAGTTAAAGGTCTAATAAATTAAAAATAGAGCATATCTTTCCTCTAAAATTGCTCTAAATACTCTAATAAGCTCTAAAAGATTTGCAGTTCGTACAGTAACCTCTTGCAACCGATAAGTCCACTGACTATAGTAAATAGGGTATATTTCCATTGAATAGGAAATAAATTTAGACAAACTCGTCCTTTATATAAATGTTTTATTCAATAACCCTATTAGTACTATTAAATATGCGAAATGTACTTTTTAGAATAAACTAGTGACCTAAAAGTGTACTGTACTTGTAGCATGTGAAATATAAACATTAAAAATGTTTTAAACTTTTTATGATTGTTCCAAAACAGTAGAATCTGATCCAAATATAGTCAGCGACGAGAGTAATAATGGAGTGTCACAAGCCACTTGCGTATTTTTAGAATTCTTAACACCGCACCTGCAAATTGCATGCGCATACTTGCAAAATACAATATTGAACTGAGAGTAGCCGCCAGATGCTGGCGCTGTGCTCGCAAAAGGGGCTCAGACGAGCGTTGAATTCTTTACACTCCATTGTTACTCTTGGCGTCAAATTGTTTCCAACTGCTACTGGTCGAAATTAGTTGGCTAAGGATCAAAGAAGCTGAACTTAACATTCTGCTAATCCGCGTCAATTCCGATATAAAAAGAACATAATTACAGATATTTTAATTATTAATAACTTTAAATGTGAATTGTTTCAGCTGCTGGTCTTTCGGGCGTTGTCCCGGGCGACCGGCGAGATCATCTAAACGAGTAAACGAAGTCCCGTGAGGGATTTGTAATAGCTAGAAACGGAAATTATCTCTTTAGGTAAGCGAAAAAGATATGATTAATAATAAAATATGTAAAAATAGCATCTGATTTAATAAGAGAGTGGGCTTAATTAAGTTAATTGCCTCCTTCGAGAGCTACAGTATCATACAGGAAGAATTCAAATCAAAATGGGTCCAAAAATCGTTCCGAACAAAACTTCTGAGGATAAACTTTTATAAAATGTTTTAAATTAGGTCTATAACTTCTGATGTAGACTGTTCAAATATATATCTAACATCCAAACAAAATAGTCATTTTCAATACTAAGCTAAGGAGCGGCCACTCACAGTAAAGGCTGCGTATAGGCCGACCTGATTGGGCCGTCTTGGTGCAACCGTGATGCCAAAATTGAGCAGAAGTATATGTTTTATAGTGTTTCATGAAAGTTTTAGCAAACAATGTGACGTCACAAGTGCGAAAGCGGCCGGCCTGGTTCAGGCCGGCCTTTAAAATACGAAATCAGTTCTTACAAAATGAATAGGCCAATCTCTCGCAAAAACTGTTTCAAATCCATAAATTTATCTTATTTATGTTATAAAATGATCAAAAATAAAACTACTACGGCATAGCCTTCTTAGCTACGTCGACTACGCATAGCCTGCCTAATGCCCAAAGTTCGAGTTCTGAGTATTAATACTCCAAAAGATCCAATTTAGCCTAGCAAAACTAATAATAAAATATATTTAAGTAAATATAACAGAACGCAAACAGAAAGAATATAAATTATTTATAGAGTATCGGGTAGCAAGAAAGATTTGCTTTTCTGGTGAAATTAAGCTAAAAATTGTAATAACTTTTAGATAAACAAATGTTTTCTGTCTAGAGATGATGGTCGGCGCCAAGAGTAATGATGGAGTTTTGATGGATAATTGTACTTGGCAAGTACGCGCGTGCAATTTGCCTGCAGCTGCGGTGTTAAAATCCCAACCCGCTGATAGTGCGATGGAAACGTAGCGTTCATGTTTAAAATGATTATTTAGCGCAGGCGGAAAAATAAATTTTCGTCTGAGACATACGAAATGAAGGCAAACTGGCAACTGCCAGAGGGCGCAGTGTTACAAATGGTAAAATACGCAGCTTATACGCAGCGGTATTACTTTTGAATTCGACTATAGAACCTATATAAATATTGTAAAACTAAAACCTTCGTTTAGGGAAAATGCTGCTTTTGTTGATTTTAACTAAAAGGTTGTGTTGTAATAGAATAAGTGTGAGATATTGACTACTGACAAACAAATAGTTTTGAACTCAAAATAACCTAGTAACAGCCGTGTTAAATAGACCACCAAGGACGATAATAAAAGACAAAAGTAAAACATTTAGGTTGCATAAACAGTAAGTATCTATCGTCTATAGTCCAGGGCTAACGCTCATGTAGTTTAAAGGTCTACGCGCTCTAATGTTATTGGCGACACGTTTGAAAATTTAAAATTTTCTATAACGATAGTTAGTTTTCAATGTAAATGAGGAATTATACAAAAGCATTTATGTATTATAATATGTATGGTCCCTCATTTCTTATATAAACATATATAAATTAATAAATAACATATAAAACATAGATTAATAAATTTAGCCAATTTTTTAAAAATGTACGTGATTCGTCGTAATTTCTTTGTCCACATGGGGATGTCTACAGTATCCAATAACATGAGATTTAGCCCTGGACTATATGGGGATTCGAACGATCGGCTTGTATCTTATAAGGCAAAGCTTCTAATCAAGTTACACGTTAAAGAACAGATTGAACAGCCAAACGGTATCGGCAAAGAAAAATCGAAACAAACTCATTGGAAAGCACACAAAACTCATACATTAGTCTAAACTTACGTCTAAACAACAACTATATATTATTATATTTATAGTACATATATTTCTATTCTTATTAGAATCAACGAAACCCAACTAACCATTTGCAATCAATAATCTTTTAAACTATCATACGTATCTTTTAAGGCAAAGCATCCTATCAAGCTAAAAGTTAAGCAACATATTAAACAGCCAAACAATGCTCCTTATTTCAAAAGAATTGATCATTTTTGTTAGTTATTTGTGTAAAACATATTTATACATTAGAAATGCATATAAAGCAGCAGCCGGCTTGACAATGGGGAACTACTCACATTTGGGGTGAAATAATACAAACAATTTAGAGAATTGGTTCGGAAATTTGTAACATTTGGAATAATAAGAAAACTTAGAGAGCATTGTAGTAATGCCTTAGTAGTAAATTACTCAAGCAAATAACAGTCTTTTTCTAGAAAATGTCTTGATAACGCCTATTCGAGGATACAAAGATTTTTTATAAGTTTACAAAGACGAAGGTTTCATCTAGCCAGCAAAATCTATACTTTTGTAACATGTAACAAACACTATCATTAAAGTAGTTTGTTCCAAAATACATAAAATTCCAGAGCTATAGATTTTATAAAAGTGAGCGCAAACCGCCAAACTCTATTATGGACTATACCGCAATACTTTTAAAATAAAACTGGCAAATATACAAATATCATTAAAACTTATAACAAAATAAAAACAATATATGGAATATATAACAGGTTTCACAAAGTAAGTTGTTACAAATGTTATAGTAATAAATATTTATAGTTAAGTGGAACATAAAAGTTGTGCTGCAACTATGTCTACAAGATTGATTGTAAGACATCTTACTACCTACAAAGAGCGTACTTATCTACCTAACATCTTAATAAACCTAATTATTTCTTCTATAAGTTCATTTACTAAAGTTTCTTTGTCATTTAGGCGGAACTCTTTCTTGCTAGTTCTGTTTTTCTCTAAATTCTTTAGCTAAACTCGTCATCTTAAGCATTGAGAGCTCTTCTTTCTGATTGGAATTCAAGTAGTTTACCATTCTTAGACCAAGGTAGAACTTAGCTTAACTTTACGGAATGTGGTTTTCAATATGGAATATGCAAAAAGGTTCTAATGAATGAAATTTGAAAATTTATTATAGTCGGATTCAAAAGTATTACGGACAAGCAGGAGTGTTGCAATATTTTGTCTGAGTAAGGCAGAGCGAAAGCAAGTTTGCAATCTGCGGAAACCGCGCGCGTAGAATGCCAGCAGGAGCAGTGCTAAAAATGACAAAATACGCAGCATACACGGCGGTATTAGTTTTGATTCTTACTATAGAAGTTAGCTTAACTTTACTGAATATGAATAGAAGTAAATATAAAACATGTCTGAGTATATTGAAAGTAAAAAGGCCGTGTCAATAAATGCAAGGCACATTTCGCAACACCCTTCGCTCAGAATTTCGCAAAATACGCAACTTCTCACAAAATTAAACGGACAACACGACCTTATTCTTGAAAAGACTATAGCCCTGTGGTATACATAGGCTTCCGCAATTGCGTAAAATAATATATTTCTGACAACAAACAAAAAATTGCGCTTCAAAGCATATAATGGTTTTCAAATTTTGATAGAGGACGAGCGATTTTTCAAACCTTAAACAACACCGCGCACTGAAGTCTTCTTTTTGTTATGGACTATACACACACCCTACACCCTTAAACTAGTAGGTGTTCTTTCTATTTCAATTAATTCTGATTGGGTCAGATGTAAACGGCGCCCCCTTGTCAAAAGTGATAAGTGAATGGCTGGTTGAGGGGGGGGGGGGCATTGTTATAGTCTCTTGCTAACAAAATAATAATCAATAACTAAAAATATAAACATTATTTTTAAACTATTGCTATAACATTTGTCATACAAACACCCGCTAGTGAACTAATTAACTTATAAAATAACCAAAAACATAATTCATAACAAAACAAGACCACTAGCAATGTACAGTCGACAAACTAATCGCTTGCAGATAAAGGTCTATAAAATTGGAATTAGAGCACATATTTGCTCTAATTTCTCTAATAAGATCTAAGAAATTTGCAGTTCGTACCGTAACCGCTTGCAAGCGATTAGTCCGCCGACTATATGCAATTAGCTTGTGTATTATAAAGTTGAGTCACTCAAAAAACCAAACGTTAAAAAACGCAATGCTGGGCCGGCTCGCCCGGTCCGAACAAACCGTTTTTCGAATTTTCGGGCCCGGCCCGGCCGGCCCTTGCATTCTTCACGTCAGTTTTTATCATAACGAATCTAGATTATATCGGGCATTCGTGCAGTTATTCAAAAAAAAAATTCCGATATTACAAATTCACTGGTGAACCTTTATGCGCACTGCACCGTACCGTTTCCCTAAGCCTAGATAAATGTCTGTCTCAAGACCTAGGTTTCCAGCGCGGTAGCACAAGCGGGGCGCAGTGTTGTAAAAGATGAATGTATCTTTGGAGAAAACGCACCACGTCTACCGATTTTAAATTCATTTTATATAACACTGCGCCCCGAGACTAGAAAGGCAGACTAGAAATGAGCTATATGAATTGGACAGAGTTATAATAGGTTTCAATTAAATAAATAGTTAAGATTTGCCGCGAATAGTTTAATTTGAATATAAAATTGAATAATTACGGTACTCACACATGTTAAAAGTCGCAAACTACCATATGGTGCATTAGGCTAAATATATAAGACAAAGAAAGGTAAAAGAGAGTAAAAATAGATTTGTTCAATCTAAATTCAAACTCACATTTGACTATTCTCTGAAGTTCGACAACAAATGATTGTAAAATGATTATAATAGATTTTAGATTACGCATAGTTTAGGACAGAATTATATATGTTATGTATACCCTCAAGTCATTGTTCATAAGCAACCTAGTTAGTTCATAAAATCTCTTGAAGCATTTACTTTTTCAGTGTTTGAGTGAACCAGAATCTACTTTTTCATATACAAGATATAGTCTTTTGAAAGCAGACCTTACCTATGGAAAAATGCAATATTACAGAAATGTTACTATAGAAAAGAATAAAATGAAAACCATAGACTGCATCCGACAGGCCTCAAACGATGCGCGGTGTTGCAAAATGTTGCCTTCAAAAAAGAGAAAATTCAGTAGCCTTTTGAAGGCAGCACGACGCGACGCAGTCTTGGTTTTGAAACAGACTATACATAATGTAAATAGTTGTTTCTTTTAAGTAAATACAAATACAATACTTATATTATTATTAATAAACCACTAAATTAGTATTTGTGTCTTGTATTACCTGTAATAGGTTAATAGGGCATAGAAACTGGTTCTATTAACGAGTTGCGCGCGGCAGTCAGTTAAGAAAATGCACTGTAACTACTTTTGAAGAGACTTTTTACCCGATGTATTTTAAAGATATAGAATGTTACAAAGCCTAAACAGTAACATATTTAAGATATTAGTAAGGGTATAGAAATCTAGTCTGTTACAAGAGTACTGTTTACAGCGCAGTCGCCTGGGAAGAAACGGTGTTATAAAGATATCAATGGGAAATCGGAGGATTCAAAATCTTTTTTTTTTCACGGCATGTTCATTCATTTTTGTATAACACCGCCCCTCTCCAGATAACTCCGTTTAAAACCTATTTTTGATATAGACAGTAATCCATTCCAACACTCTTACATGTCTCCTCAATTCTTTCATACCAATCGAGATTTTGCAATAAATTTTCGAAGGAAAGAACTCAAATCGATAAAAACACACCTATTGGGTTACTGTAATCATCATTTCCGCTGTGTAACTAAACTAAAGATCTGTCCCCCCTTACAATGGACTGTCGTTTTGTTAGTTGTGTATTGTGAAATATCGGTACTACGCAGAGTGAATGAAATCGTCTAGTCGGGTTACAACACCCATTACAACTGTCTTTTGTGGTAGATTTGCTGAGTGGTCTAGTTATTTGTAAAAAAAGTTTGTTACTTCTGAAGTCCAGGAAATGGTAAAAAACTTGGTTTTTTGTTTGCTTGGTTAGTAAGAGAAAAATACCGTTAGCTTGGGATTTGCTGGTTGTTATTGCAGATAATACTTTCCCAAATGGCCCAGTCCCGATCAGACCAATATATATATATATATATATATATATATATATATATATAGAA
>JAQGAV010004107.1:0-10981 GCA_034691345.1 Phasmarhabditis papillosa | reverse complement strand
CTAAAGTGTTAAGCAAGCCATTATACGTTTTTGATTTTGGAAAATCCAACATTTTTCGGATGGGTGCCGGTCTCTAATTGTAATAAGCTATATTGTTATATTATGAGTACTAATTACCTAAGATGACCTCATGATCACTATGGTCGTCTTTATCCGCGTAGGCTAAGGTAGTTAGTAAAAGGAAGACAACGCTATTCCACTGCATTCCACAGGTCCTGGAAGAGTTAAAATTTAGCTCGGACAAGGTTTCTATGAGCTAACGGCTTCAGATTTCAGACAAGAAGATTTTGATATACCTTTAGCCGTCAATCTCTGTGAATATATGGGAATAAGGAACTTTGTGGACGATAATATTTTAATCGTAATTAACGGATTAATACTTAAAAAAATAATGCTCAAAATTATGTATACAATTTAGTGCAATTCCCAAACCTGTAGTACAATGTAACCAACTGAAAAAAGGTCGGCAATTATGGGCGAAACCTTCTATCTTTACAAATTTTAAATTTAAATTTAAATCTTTAAAAAGTATTGGATAATTTCATTCATTCTTATTAAACACAATAATGGTTTGTTTATGAAAAATAAACAAATATAAAAAGAAAATGTAATCATAAGAAAAGGTATAAAGTAGCAACTAGACACATACATAGTCTACTTTGTGTTTTGTGGTTAAAAGTTAGTAGATAGGGTCAACTCTATGACCTGCTAGAGCCTCAAATGGTGACAAGAGGTCGGCAGATGTAAAATAATAATAAAATAACTAAGTTACACTTGTTCCCCTACTATGGTCTGTCTCTGTGGGTCGGTTACGGCAGCATGTTTGGGTAATCGGTTTCCAAGAGATAAACAAAAGACCGGTTGTGATTACCTTTGTGGGTGGTAAAGGTACAACTTATTATTCAGCTTTGTTCCTTGAGTAGGCAACTTCAGAATTCATCTATACGACTTAACCTCAAGAGTTTCTTACTGTTCACTAACTTGGTTAATTTTCTGTCAGACCTTTTCTAACCATAAAATTAAAATAACAATAAATTTGAATAAAACTATTTATTACAAAACTGGATAATTTGACAGTAGTAAAAAGAGAAGAATTGTACAGAATCGAGTAAATAACTAGAAATCCATGTTGATAGATTGTTGATCCTAATAGACGGATTCAGATGAACTAGAATACTGTGTTTGCTCCTAAAATAGAAGGAATGTATATGTATATTATAGACAGTCTTTTGTGGCGTCTTGCCAGCGGCACATATTTTAGGGACTTGCTCTCTATACTGTATCACAGCGGTGGGAAAATGCGAGCCGGGGCCGGCCTGTGACCCAATTTATCATTCACGAAGGCCACGGTAGTCAGTATTGTAAATTTTTCCTTGTTTTTCTTTTGGCGAGTGTTAAAGAATATTTGCTGTTATAAGTTGTCAAAAAGTGTCATTTTAGGTCAGTTATTATGAAAAAGGAAAGTCTGGTTGGTCCGCCAAGAAGCTAGTGTATATGCCTGCGGCGCCAGCTAGTAAGGGAGCCAGCTAGTATAACAGAAGTAGGAATCAAAAGTAAAATTAGTGCTCTTTAACACTGTTAAAAAAAGAATACAAGGAATCATACAATGACTTGTTCACAAAAATGTTTTAACCCACCGTAATCGAATCGATGCTCATAGCGGTGAATACATCGGAAGCAGGCCATACTGGAAGCATTGTGAATGAGGGAAAAGAAAGATCGCACGAAGAGGCTTAAAATATTTATAAGCAACGAACTAGGGAAGGTTTTAACTACAATTAACTACAATTATCTAGATGTTTCATGTTGCAGTTCGTTGCTAGAGGCTAGGGGTTATTTAACACTCTTGCTGGATAGACTTCCGCTAATTCAGGATATCCACGCATCAGCCCAAGGGGGCTCTAAGCTTTGCAGCATTAACCTACATACCTCTTGTGAGCGTTCTGTCCCTTGGGTTATAGTTAAATTTATTATTACAATGGGGTGACTCAATCCTTCATTCATTTTATATATAAGAATATACTGTCTGCCTACCTCTAGAAGTTAGATCCTGATTCTCCATTAAATCATTTAAATCCATAAAATGTGATCCAGTAGAGCGGACGGTACAGACAGGACTATTATTGGATAAATAGAGAGACTGGTTAGGGGAATCAGAATGGCCGTATTCGGATAGACTAAAAGGCGTGGATTACATAATATTTAGGAGTATTAGACTCACAGAGATGCAGTCGACTGGAAGGGACTGGCAGTTTTCAGATCCGTCTTTGACGTCCCAGCTTTAGTCAGGAGAAGACTGGATGAGAGTTCGGCACAGACGGGAGCAACCGGAGCTACGGCAGTGGACGAAAGAGAAGAGCCAAGGGAAGATAGGGCAGTCTAGGAAGAGAGAATATTGGTAGATACTCCGTATTAAAGAAATGGATTTCGTTAGTTTCCGAAAGTTACGTAGTTCACAGTTAACAGTAAAAGAGAAACGGTAGAAAGTTCAGACCGGTTACGATTCGGCCTATCATATTCTGCGCATGATTGAGTTAGCAGTTTCAATCTCTATAACCACTCTATTGATAACAACTTACTTTAACTTGACTTGCAATTCTAGAAAGAGCATTTTCGATTCCCATGCTCTCATTAACTTCATCATATGGTTCCACTTGAGTTTCATTACAATCCAATTCAGTAGTGGGCGTGGTCTCAACTACGGAAGTATCTGCATTGTCGACAGAGAGCTGACTGATGGATCTACTGCACGAGTCCGTAATATTCGAACGGACAGAATTTGTTGTATTTTGCTGGTCAAGATATGCAGCAAACTCATGAGAATCCAAAGACGGAACCTAAAAATAACAGATAATGGAGCCGCAATGTTGAATAATCCAACCTCAAAGTTGTAAAATCTATCGACTCTATTCAAATGGTCCATTGTATCCTCAATGAGCTGAGCAGCTTCTGAATTCTTGAAAATTGAGCCCCAAATATTGGAATCAATGTCATTCATAGCAGCCGCGAGTTGAGCAATTACCGAATAAACCTAAACATAAAGTTGGAAAGTGATGAAATCAGAAAATTAGTCAATACTCTATTTGTGAAATATTATTAGCGAAACTTAGGCTTTACTGCGCTAACAGATATGGAGTTTCATGGATAACCCTCGTACCTCGGCTGTTTCCTTATAGACGCTCGTATTCACAGCTCCATCAACAGGAAATCTTGTCTTGTCGAACTTATCGGCCTAAAGTTGTTAAATAAAATAATAGGAGCAAGAGAGCTCTTACTAAATGAAGAATTTTCTCAGCCAGTGCAATATTCTGAGTTGAGTGACGAGCAGTTTGGTCGAGTTCGGGAAACATTTTCATAAGTTTCGCACAATTGGTAGCAACTTCAGCGTAGACTGCTTCCAGAGCCAGTGCCTAAAGCAACGCAAATGCCATTATTGAGATGCACATAAATACCTTATCCAACTTTTCGTTCATCATATTTGAATGATTTGCAATCAGTTCAACTTCCTGTTCGAGTTTTTCCTCAATCACATCCAGACGTTCGTGCATCTAAATAAGAAGTTTTAAACAGATGCATACGCAAGTCTAGTCGGGGTCGATCCCCACTGCGTGAATTTGTTTTTCAAAGCTCACCTTTTTAACTTCCTCTAGAACCATTTTCTCTTCTTTTTCTAGTGCAGCATATTCTTCGCGTATCATCTTTTCAGTGACGTCGTTGGAATGTTTCAGAAGAACGAGTGTTTGCTCCAGAAGAACTCTTTCGTTTTCCGAATCCTCGACATTCTCAGAAAATTTGATAGGCGTAAAACTGGCTACAGTCATTGGCTAAAAAATATTAAAGTTCATAAACTAAATATTAAAGTAACCTGCGAAACAGTAAGAGACGGTTCGTCAAAGATATCAGCCATTTTTCTGTCTTCTCGGAATTGTCCGCCATTGACTTGGAGAAGCTCAGTGTCAATGACTGAAGCAGCAGAAAACTAAATAAATATGATTATAATATAGATGTTACATGCAATCTCTCACGTCTTGTTGCGGTGCATGAGTGAATGTATTGAGCGGTTCCATTTCGTGTTGTACATAAGTATTCTTTCCTTCATTACAATCGAGCAGTTCCGTTTGAACCATGGAAC
This sequence comes from Phasmarhabditis papillosa, assembly GCA_034691345.1. Taxonomy (NCBI): domain Eukaryota; kingdom Metazoa; phylum Nematoda; class Chromadorea; order Rhabditida; family Rhabditidae; genus Pellioditis; species Pellioditis papillosa. Next base: position 6,849 of record JAQGAV010004107.1, on the reverse strand, counting down.
TCTCGCGACCAGTCAGACTAAAATATTAATGATGAGAATAAAACTCGCAAAAGAACTACCTCGAATAGATATCACTCTTGGCCTTCCAGTGTTCGCGTAGCTGAACTTCAGAAAACTGATCTTCAATTGATCCAATTTGAGAGTCGAATTTGTATTCAGAAGACGACACACTTCCACAAGAGGATGAATCCATAAGTGTACCAGACTGCTGAAATAACAATATGAGGATATGGTGCAAGAAGGATTAAAAACATACCGCTTCGGTACTTTCCGAAAAGATAATTTTATCCATGCATAGTAACTGATCACCGAATTTAAATTCCATTTTTGAATTCAACAGCTTCACATGTGCTATGAGCTAGGAATAAAATGTATAATCCAAGGAGAGAATGAAATCTAAAATCCACGAGGAGCACATCAAGAAACTCTTGTTAGAACGGAAAATCTAGATTACTCTAGATTGCCCGTTTTACCCGTTTTACCAAGTATAGATTCTTTTTCGTACTCCCAGAAAACAGAACTAGCGAGAAACAGGTCAGGCCTGGCCCAAAAGCCATCAGAGTAACTGACTGGATAGTTATTTTTGAAGTGGCGAAAATTGTATATCTATCACATAGTATCTTCCAAATTCGTTTTTTGAGAAATTTCTATTGAATGTTCATGGAAACGATTCTAACTAAATGTTTATTAAAATATTGTACATATAAGTAAAGAGACCATGATATAAACCAGCGGAAGTGATAAGACAATTAAATTAAAACCGTAGTATAAGTGAAGAGATCATAATGATCTGAATAAGTGGGAGCGATAAGCAAATTAAATTAGAACAATCTACAATAATGATTCATCCAAACTATCATTAAAAGTAAAAGGCGCTTTCTTGACATCGAGTACCGAGGACTTCTTAGAGGATGTTTCTCCTTCTTCAAAAACTTGCGAGTCCGACGTTTGCCAACCATCGCGTTTTTTCCTAAAAATAAAAATAAGTACGTGACACCAAATTTAGCAAACTACTTTAAATGTTCACTGGTCATGTTTTCAATAACTTCGGCTGAAATCTCAGATTCTAATTTAGATGCAAGCGGCTCCGATATCTCGCGAACATCGCTTTTCTGAAATTCAGTTATTTTAAAGAGAAAACAAGATAGATCTGTCAATACTCAACCCATTGTTCCTAGAATTGAAGATACAGGCAACTACCGATCACGTACCATTTGTTCCCATTGTGCTTTGGCCATTCTCGTTGCCAATTCCTTTTCAAAGCTACTGTTCTCGTAGGCCGAACTCCACATGGGGGGTTTGCCATTATCATCTATAAAGACAAATTTTAGTGTCTCTGCCTTATAACGCGTAAACTACCATTTGAATCCACATTCTTTCGGCAAATATCGATAAAACCTTGGTAGCTAATAGACGATGGTTCCTGTCTTGAATATTTGGAAGTCTAAATGTTTCGAATGAACACAGTGGTTGTAATAGTGTACCTTAGGCAGACTAGTAAATACATCGTGTCGGCGGTTCGATTGGCTCCATATATCAGCGGCAATATCTCTGATTCGGCAATACACTTGAGCTCTGAATAGTTATTGAATAGCTTGAATAGAGAGATAATGAAATTGTAAACCTTTGAATATTAATATCTTCCATCCATTCATTTCTTATTTCACCAAACTTTGCAGAGATGGGCTTAAACTGCACAGCTATTCTAGAAATGTAAACATTTTGTATCTTTCACCTAACCACTAACCTTTCGAAATCAGAAATAATAACGACAGAATTGACGTATCCATGCTCTTCCTTGTCCTTCCACACCAGATAACATGATTCGTTTAGCTGCAGCAAGATAAATGAAGAATACCCTGTGATTGATGAGACCTACCCTATCTTCTTTCCACTGAGGGTCAGCAAAAGCTTTAGCCGCAAAATCGAAAAAGGCCTGGCGAGCTGCAAAATAAATAATATTCTTTTTTGTATGTAAGGAATTCTAGGTTCAACTCTCCAAAAGGTCGTGAAAATCACTTTCCACTCCAAATGAAGGTGCTTAAAGTCAAAAATGTTGGGATAGTATCCAGAAATAACTATGTTCCTATCACAAGTATCAAAAAACCTACAAGAAGCCGATAACGCACTCCTACGTGCAGAATTGTCCATGAACTAAATAAAATCGTTTAATGCATCATACGAACTTAAATAAACCTCGACTGGGCGACTGAGGAAGTCATCTTCATCATCGTCAATGAGAGATGTGTTACTGGGAGTAGCAGCAACCAGTGGAGATGTCTGACGAGGGCTCACAACGAATTTGGTCGAGAATTTCCTTAAATTTATTCGTTAGGTAGGTATGATTAGTCTGTGGTTTACTCCTGTGGCGACTTTGAAGAACCTGGGGAACCAAAGCTGATGGAAAGACGAGCATCGGTACCTTTAGGTGTATCGCAAACAGAATCTAAAAATATATTATCATTATTAAACATATTTTAACTAAGTGGAACAAGCAATAATTTTACGTGAATTTCGCTTAGATAATAGAAAAAATATTCTTACCACTGAGTTCTTCCTTAACTTCACAGGGTTCAGGTGATGACTCAAGAAGTGAAAGATTCAATCGGTAACGGGGTTCTTTGGAATTGCTATCGCCGCCCATGTATCCATCATCAAGGTCAAAGGATCTGTTCGTATTCAAATTTGCGGACTCATCGACAATATCTTCAGAATCGACGTCTTAATTAATAAAAATAAATAAACATTGAATCGAAATGATAACATACTGGGAAGCTTACATTTAATTTAGGTAACTAAAGTTGGCGCCGGTAAAAACGTCTAATGAATGAAAATTCAAATCATGCCAATTTAATAAATGCTTAATTGGAGAGTCTGATCTTCTAACGTTCGGTATTTGTAAAAACTCACTTGTAAGGCGACCGGTATCATCATCACCTTCTCCGCTCAAGATGGTTAGATCCTTGACCGCGGTCTCAATTAGGCTTACTAACAATAAGAATATATCGAAAATATTGAAATAATTCTATACCTTGAGTGGGGTCCTCAGAATAACTATGAGGCTGAGTCTCAAGTAATTCATCTGAGGGATCTTCAAGAATATGATCATGATGATCTTGTACAGTATGTTCCTGATTTTCTGCATCAGCATATCCGTTTTCTGATTCTATTGGCAAGTCTGAAAAGATCAAAATTTAATTTTAAACCCGTTGTTTAAAAATATTAGCTAATTATGCACCTGGATTCAATTCGGAAGCAAGAGGCTGTTCTGCAATCGGCTCAGAAGGTGACTCTAAGAGAGAAAGTTCGTCATCTTGCGTTTCATCGATCTCAATATTCGATAAATCAGCCAAATCATCTTCTTTCTTTTCTGATGGCATATGTGCATCTGGAAATATAGGTGTCAGTTGCGGCGCTAAGTGCATCGAGGGTTGAAATATGAGTTTCATTTACAGTCAGCGCCAAGAGTAGGGTGTTAACTCGTAGTGGCCAAGCGAAACTGTGCGGGGCATCTATTGGGGTGACAGAAACAGCTTTTTACCATTTGCAGAGGTCGCTTGTTTTTCTTTTGAAAAGTGATCATGTTCTACAAAAATGTCTCAATTACCCTGCGTGCTTTCGTCTAAGCGACTATCCGACAGCTCCCCAAAGATTTTAGCTGATGTTTCTTCAACAGCTTGTTCATGAATAGTCGAAACTTCAATTTCAGGATTCTGCGACTCGATATGTTGTTTTTCTTTGACGTACGATTCTACCGGCAAGACTGAAGAGAAAATTATAAAGAACATCAATTAACTGTTATACCGTCACTTCTTCTTGGAGTAATCGGGGATTCAGACTCCAACTGGGCTTCTACTTCTTTACCAGTCGCCATGCGCACCATTCTGTCCATATTATTGTTAAATCCAAGCACGAATGATTCATCTACAGAGATATTGCTTTCTTAAACTTGACTAATATTTCCAGGATGATGAATCTTTACAATTCACTTGACGTACAGAAAGATGAAAGAGTAAATTACCTGATATATCACTATACGCCGATACATTGTTCTGCTGGTTTTTCTGAACTTCGGCACCTGTTTGTGAGTTCCGCCGTGATCCATTCATATTTGGCTTCTCGTGAAGACTCCATCTCCGAATTTCAGCTAACAAAATATACGACATTAAAGCAAACAAAATAAAAATTACCGCTTTTATTTAAATCCGCCGGTTCTAGCGCTACTGGAGCCCTTGGAGAATGTGATGTCATGGTGGTTCCGACAGTTCTGAAATATAAAATCAATCAAATATAACATAAAAAACACAAAACCTGGTAACATCCTTGGCTGTTTTTCTTGTTGAATCCAAGTCATGACGGATCATTGCCCAGTTGTTGCATGTTTCTTCGGTAGCGGCCCTCACTTGATCATTTAGAAGAGTCGTCATTTCTTCCATCAAGAAATTAAAATTCGTCTAAAAAGAACTGTACGACGAGGACCAAACCAAACTTACGAAGCTCATGGAGTCATCTACTAATGACTTCACCAAGGAAGAACGAGCCAGGTAGCGTTGTTTTGCATCGCGAAGTAATTCACTTGCCCGTTCTGTTTCCAATTCAGAGAGCTAAAATGGGAGCAATGATACTAGGACGTTGAAATGAAGGTATGGGAGATGCGACACACAGTTGAAATATGTAGTAACGTACCATGTTTCTCGAATTTATCTTCATTCTTTCTGCTTCATACCATTTAGCTAGGTTTACCACATATTTGTTAACTGATCGTTGCCGTTGAACAACTAAAAAGCAACATTTGCTATAATCACAAAGTTGGCGAATTACTTTCGGTAGTTTGTACCGTTAATGGCTCCCTTCTGTGCACGATTTTGTTATCCGGTTTGGGGATGCTGAAAATATACATCGATTTCGATTTGTTCAATTTTAGTAACGTCGCACTCATTCGTGATTAATGTCGCGAACGGGATCTTTATTACAGGATATGAAATCCTACCTCTCCTGCGACGATATGATACTTCTAAAACGGCGTCCGCTATCTTTCAGACTACCAGTGTCTAATAGAGAACAATCATGGAGTGATATGCTGTTCAACACATCATCCAAGTTCACAGACTAAAAAATTAGGTGATTACAATTTATGTCAAATTGTAAACCTTGTCATGCTGTGCGATATTTTCTTCCTTTTTCCTGGTATCTGGTTGTTCCATTTTAATTTGAAGCTGTGCAGCATCTTCCCCAGCTTCTCGGACTTTCTCGAGCTGAATTTCCATCTGATCCGCTAACTCAGTGCTATTCACACTTTGTTGAAGCTGGTAGCCGAGAGATTTTGAAAGAGAAATATCCCTGAAAATATGAGTGTAAGGATCCGTTCTCAGTCACATAAAATATCAATGGTTTACGTATTCCGGTTCACATTCATAGGAATATCACGTCTTAATATGAATAACAGCAATATTCTTAGGCGGGTTAATTAACAGCGAGTACTTACTTTTTCTTGCAAGTGGGAGTTGCATCAAGGTCTTCCCCCACTTCGTCGCCCATGATCTCATCATCTCCAGTATCGTGATCTTCTTTGATATGTTTCAAGCCGCTTCTATCTGCCCGCAAAGATCTGTTTCCCAAAACGACATTGCCTGAATATATACAGAAGTATTTCAGATATACTTTCAGAGTAGCACCAGTAGCAAATTTAGTAGGCAGCGACTGTCTTTCGGCGACGTACTCAGATTCAAAGCCTTGTCTCTGCTTCTGTGGGGAGTTCCATTCGTTATTTAGCCTGAAACACAAAATAAGATAGTGATTGATGTTCAAGTCTCACTCATTCTGATGTAGCTCTTCTTGTACACTCTGAACTCTGTTATGAGAAAGAACGGCGATCGTATTCCTTTGTGGTCCCAGATGTGACATTAGACTTCTGTTCAATCGATCCGAAACCTCGTCCATTTCTTTAAACGAAACTTCTAGCTCGTCTCGGTCAAAAGCCGACTTGGCACAGGTAGTAGAGCCCAATGGCGTTCTCTCTTCGTCTAAAGTGATCAATTCAATATCATATACATATAACGTGTGCGATGGAATGCGACAGTCGCTTTCAAATTAATATTCCGAGGCCTGGCGTAGAAGTTTGCTAAGAAAAATTTGCGGACCCCACACCCGTTACATAAAACGTAAATATTTCGCGGGTGCCGTACATTTCCTGCCGAAAAGGGTAGAAAAAAGATATTTCTGCTACATATTCGAAAATTTCAGTCCCGGCGGACCCTTATAGTGGGTAAAATTTTCCCGTTTGGCGGAAAATGGCCCAGGCCTGAATATTCCAAAAATCGAAAACGTCAAGAGAACCGCAAACTTTTCGAGTGCGACCTACCATGAATTTCATGAGAACCATAACGATCCCTTTTCTTTCTGGAAAGTAAATCTTGAATAATTTTTGAAATATATTCTCACCGGATCGATTTCACAGCAGATTGTGGTGTGAAGAAGGTATCACAATCTGATGCTACTTCCTCCGGTGTATGTAGACCATTTTCATTGTCTTTAAATGTCCAGGTTACCTATACACAACCGACAAACAAACCACTATATGAGCCATCAATTTGCTCAGGATCAGGCGAATCGAAGTAATCAGCCGGCTCTTGAAGATGAGCGGGAAGCTTCCGCAATGCAGATTCAGTTTCTTTTTCATACGAAGAAAGGTCGACTTCAACCTAAAGAGGGAATAAACTAGAGAACAATTCCAGACGAAAAAATTGTGGTCATCTAGAGATGAATGGTTGCGGCAAAATCCCTGCATAGCTCAACTCTCTGCTCTTTGGTCAGCTCATAAGGTAAATTAACTTCGTACTCTCTACCTGT
>JAQGAV010004106.1:0-10982 GCA_034691345.1 Phasmarhabditis papillosa | reverse complement strand
AAGTTTATCCAGCTCAGAGATGGGAATGACGGGCCGGGCCAGGCCGAGTATAGTTGAGCACCCCTGATCCAGGTTAACTGAATCAGGAATATTATAAGAGCTGTAGTTTTGAATATCTGCAAACTCAACAGGGGACCCATAATTATACATTTCTATTATCAAATATATTACGGTATTACAAATAGAGGGTTTCGGGTTGAAACAGGTTGGTGGCAAAAAAGGGTTTTCGGGTTGAGCTCAAACCTGAATTTCAACCTGGGGCCCGTTTTTTTCGTGTCCAGCTGCCCAACTCTACTAACTACTATAATATATAATTTTTCAGTACACAGACATCATAAGTGTGTTCCATGATGCCGTTCAGGATGAGCCTCGTCCGGTAGTTAGCCGTAGAAGAGGGGAACAAGACCCATTTGGACCCACTTATCTTTATGGAACAGATCAGTTTATTGTGGAGGTAAGAGCAGAATATAAATAGCTTCATAGTCTATATCAGGCATTATTCTTCGGAGTAGCAATATTATACAGAATGCTGTGCTGCAGACTAGCTCTTGATACAGTCTTTAGTTTTCGTAATTAATATAAATCAGATCAAAAGCGGCACCTTTCGGTTTCTCGGCATGCATAGTCCATCTCAAAGCCTAGGTTTCCAGAGCGGTATCACGAGCGGGAGCGCAGTGTTGTAAAAAATGAATGTAAAATCGGTCGACGTGGTGCGTTTTCTCCTAAAATACATTCATTTTTATAACACGACGCTCCGCTCGTGATACCGCGCTGGAATCCTAGGTCTTCATATGACTATGATAGTAACTATTTACGAATTTCAATCGATAACCTTATAATGTTGATTTGAATTCCGGAACCTCTATCTTTTTGCAAGTACTAATCCCGTCTCATAAAGAAGATACGCTCAATTTAACGTAGTCATTGAACCATTACAGTAGACGGTAGAATAGCATTGTAATTCATTTAAATGCCCGCTTAGGCGGTAGTCTTATAATAAAGGCAGACACTCACATTTAACAGAGTACTCTTACAAAAACTCTTTTTTTTGAGAATGAAGGTGAAAAAAACCAAAGTAACATCCAAAATCCTTTTTTTGAAGTCTATTTTTACAAACTGCTCTAACTAGGGAATGTTTTCAACTTAAGTTGGCAAATCACAATGCGACCAAAATAGGTCGAAAGGGGGTCATAAAAGATTTAGACAAGCGTTTTTATTTTTTGCGCTAAAGTTCTAGTTTTCGAGAAAAACGGCCCCAAAATGTAAGAACTGGCCCATGCCAAAAAATGTTAAGAATATTCTGAATTGGCAAATAGCTGAACATAAAGTTAGAACTGGGGAAACATCAACAACCCTGATCCCGCCATAACGGGTTACTGTAGTTTGATAAATTAATAAATCTCATTTAGTAGATTATTTTAGGTAATGGACAACAACCACATCTCTTCGGTCATCCTCTACGACAAGGATCTATAAGCCGCCGAGTAGCAATAAAGTGGCAAAACTGGCGTTATTATAGACAGATTCATTAGCCAATTATTGAATTTCTCATTTCACAAGTATCTTCTATTTTATTGTACATACATAACATTATGTAAAAATGCTCATGTGTTAAGTAGCAGAGCTACGTTCATTATAGGTTGAAAGTATATAGCTGTTCGTAATTAATTGATTAGTCTAATTGTCAATAATTATGTAATTCATTTCATATGATACTGCCATGTTAATAAAGATTCAGCTTAATTATATTAGTGGGTCATGCAGAACTAATGTCCCATATAAGAAAACAGACTAATAAAGACTTAAAGTGGAAATACAGATAATTACAGAAGAATACAGTTCAGGCCTCGGCAGTTAGTTTCCACTCAACATTCTTGTTACGACCCCCTCCTGATGTGGAGTGTTAAGAGAACGACCCCCCCCCCCCCCTTAATACTGACTTTATGGCCGGACTTTACCTCCATTTAACTGCAAAAGTGACAAAATTAATGTCTATCCATCTCGTGAACCAACTATATATCGAAGATGCCATGCTATTTTTGAGATTGCCAATGATCCGAGCTACCTCAGAAAAATACTAATTCATTCCAAAAAAATCGCTTTCCTTTAAAATTAATTCATCCAAAAGTACCCAGAATTTGTAATTTGGAAACTTCGTGTTTGCAAGCTCCAATGACAACTGAGTCGCTCCTATGAGAACACAGTTGAATAAATTCGTCTGCTTTTATTTTCAACTCGTTGCAAGTGTATTATTTATTTTTCCCTTCTATTTGAATTATTAAGTTTAACGATTCTTTGATTTCTTACAAATACTACTCAGGTGCGAGAAAACAGATTCTAACAGTGAAAAACAGATTTAAACAGATTTAAACGGATTTAAACGGATTCTAACGGATTAGTCTGGTGTTCTAATGTGACACAAAAGAACACTGATTTGGAATCTGTTAGAGTCTGTTTTCTTGCACCTGAGTATGGGCAAATCCTGCTATATGGACGTTGTTGGGAATTCATAGCAACAAATCAAAACGGAATTTGTTAATGTGAATCAGCCTATTTTTTCAAATTTTGCAGAAAAACGACCCTTAATTTTTTTTGTCAGGTGACACCAACTGCCGAGGCCTGATACAGTTACTAAGACTTTAGTCAAGGTAGACATATATTGCCAGAGATGGTAAGCTGATCCGGTTTGAGATTTTAGAGTCGAGACTAGCTTATTGTTAGATGTCAGCTCCGACCAGATCAGCTCACTATATCTCTGGAACAGAATTTCACATTTGCACACGAATGATTACATTTATAGTTCAGTTGTAAACCCCTTTCACAAGCCAGTTCTGAAAATGCATACAAAGTGGCGAAATTTCATTTATCTACATTTTACTAGGGTGATCTAGCTCTAGCTGGTCTGCAAAAATTAACATATCTGTATATTGCCACACGTGTGGCATTCTCTCTTAAGTGTACACTTAAGAGAGAGTTTCATTTGTTTAAAGTATCATAGTTACTCCAGTATAGCAGGCTTTTTTTGCGTTGAATATACATGTTAATAGAATTATTTCTAATCCGAACAGCAGACTCAAATATGTTTGACTAAACCTGTTTTGTGTACTAATGTGGATATTGAAAGTAACTGGTCACCAGCGAGCCCACCTTTTCTACAGCTTGACTTGAATATTAGTTTCTAATATAGCACAGGGGATAGGAGTGAATCATTTATTAGTAAAATCCTCCCCTTATAGAGGAAGTAGGTTGGCTGCCGGAGATTATTTTCTCTTCCATTGGATACCATTCTAGAAGTCATTTTGTCCATCTATCATCTATTCTATTTGCAATTTTCCCTGCCCATTTAAGCTTTCTTCTCAAAGGCACCTGCAGTACATCATTATCTTCGGTCCGTTTCCGAATTACTTCGTGTGTATTTTGTCCCAGAGGTGATGTTCAGCATATTACGTTTCTTTCATTTCGTTTAATCATATTTACTCTATTGGTTTAGATAAAAGACTTGGAAATGTATTCGTGTGGAGAGCTCAATAGCTATCAGTTGTTAGAAGAGGATGAATTCATGGTTAGTTACAGCATTGTTCACATTTGTATATATTCCGTATTTTCGATTGCGATACTCATCAAATCTAAGATGGAGCAGCTGGGTAATCTCAGCAACATGGAATTCTATGAAATTAGATGTGCCGATATCATGGATCAATTGAGGTAAATAACCTTCTTGTTGTGTTTCTCACTGTTTTCAGAAGTTTGAATCCAGATCTTCATTCAAAGATATCTTCTAGCGAAGGGGAGATGTATCTATCCAAAGTGAATAAGTATCTCATCTACAAAGATGGAGGTTTTCGTATTAAACCATCGGGATACCGACTTCTACGTGATGTTAATTTTTCAAAGCGGTAAATGACTTATTTTTTGATTTATTTTTAACTGTCGCATTCTCAGTATTGAACACCCCAGAGGGCCTCTACCAGAAGATGTAGAAGCTGTTAAAGATGGTGACTTCATCAAGAAATACCTTCAGGAGCTCCAGGTGCCACATTTTGCCTAACCTTCCTAGCATATTTTTAGGACGAAGAAAGAAGGTTAAATCTTCGCCCAGCTCCTATTATTGAAGCTGGCATGTCTCCTGAACTCGAATATTTGGTAAGAAAATTCAATGGCCGTAGAAAGGTTTGTATTTGCATAGTTTCTTCAACTTATTTTTTTATAGGCGAGGATCGACGCCAATACGCCGGATATTTCCAAACAGGGTAACTTTTTTAACCAGTAACAGGTCGACGCGGGCCGGCCTTTAAAATTGTATTAATAATGATTATAGCTTTATTATAAATTGTCATTAAATAATTTTTGAGTTGTCAAGTTGGACCACTGTTGAAAATGACGTCGTATGTTCGCACGGCGCGCACTTTTGCCATCTCTGTTTGTAACTTCTTGTTTAGGTTCCACAGCAAATTCTTTCAAAGACTGGTCCGGAAGTTTTGGTTGGAAGGCGAAGATTATGTCAGCATTGGCACTTCGCTACCCAAATAAAGTCAAAGTATGTTGACCATTCTTGACATAACGCCATTTTCATTTAGGTTGTAATGGATCAGGCTAGACCTGCGTTTCTTTCTTTGAATGGAGAGATGATGGCATATGAAGGAATAGAAGCTTTAAAACAGGTAGCCTACTCTCTTGAAAGCGAAATGATCATTTATTTCCTATAATGTCTTCATACTTACCAGGGATGGGCGGAAGGCGGAGCAGCATTTTATTCATGCGGAAGGCGCAATAGGAATTTTTTTGGCGGAAGATCTAGAGCGATACAAAATTTTCCTTATTGGTGCTAAATGGTGAAATAAGCTTTAAAAGTCATCAATTTTCATTTGCATCATTCGATTCTTGGTCGCTTTATTGGAGCGCCTTCGAAGCAGGTCCATTTTCGTCCGCCTTCCGCCAAATTAATCCATATTTTGGCGGAAGGCTGAAAGAAAACGTTTTTATGCGGAAGGTGGAACTTCCGCCCATGCCTGATACTTACCCAGTTTTGAACATACTCTAATTTGTTCTCTTCAGCTATTTTTTTTAATTCCATTGGTTCATTCGTCATTCAATGCATTACTTTTAGATAGATGCTGGAGTAGTATACAACAGTGAGGAATGTTCGTTGCAGATCACGGACATGCATCAATTTTTGAAGAATCCTTGTGTTGACGAACAGTATCGTTGGGTAGGCATTAATTGTTTACTTTCATAACTTTCAATTTCATGTAGCTCACGGAGTTTTACAATTTATTCGAGAATCTCACCGTCATTATAGATGTTTGCGGTGGCAAATTGAATCTTCGTGATGTGGAGATGTATACTTTCGAAACTAAGGTTGGTGCTGAATGTTAGTCGGTTAATTGTGTTCTGCCTTCAGGTTGTTGCAGATGCTCTAACACATGCTCTATCCATCTGTTTCCGGTTACCCCATATCTTTTCGTTGGATAGAGGTTACGTTTGGTTATTGATCACCCCAACATTAACATATATTTTTAGCCACAATCTCTTATGATAAAGATGTCTTACAAGGAATACAAAGGGAAGGACGCCTTTATTGATTATGGATATTTGATCAATTTTTTTTTTTGCGTAAATAGTTTTGTTTTTATTTTATTAAATATTTATTGAAATTATTGTCATCTTTCACAGCCCATACACGCTGCAACCCATAGGGTCTTCGTCTATAGACGGAAAATTAGTTTTTATATCAAGAGCTATACCCAGGAAACTATTAGGGATTGTAGATGCCTGTTGCGACAGAAGAAAGAGCCAATCATAGCTTTGCGGGAGTTCGACGAGGTGCTAGTTAAGAGTGATCTGCTATATTGTAAAAAACAATGTACTGTGTGAGGTTTCGTTTTCCAAATACATGTGCAAATTTATTTATATTGTTAAATGCATACAATACCAGTGTAAACTGAGCAAATTCTGCTGAAAACTTTTAAACAATGGTTCGTAAAACTTGGGAGTCTGGAGAATGCAGAGTGATTCTTGTTATAACCATCCATTGGTCATGGATCTTTCATGGGACATGGCAAATACAATTGTGCTCTTCATTCGTGACCATGGACACTACAACATAACGAAGTGAAATGGTGTTTCGAGGAGTGTATAACAACATTTGTTTTAGGAGAATGTATGCGGGGTTATCAAAAGGGCCAGGCCAGGCCAGTTTTGATAACTCCGGGTGTATGTTAATAACCAGTGATCTATATGCTTTCCAACTGGGCTACGGACCAAATCGGAGAATATTTTCAGTTTTTCGGTGATGTTGAACAATCTGAACTTTTCAGTTTTCTAGAAATTTATAGGCGCCGCCACTTTGTAAAGTTTTGTTCTAATATTAATCCTTGATCACGTTTTTTTGTAGAATCATAATAATAACTATGTTAAATATTTATATTAGGTTGTCTTCTACAACTGGTCACTAGAGATATTGGATGTACCTTGAATTTAGCCTTGCTAGCCCATACTTTCTTATAAATCTTACGATATTGAGTACTACGCCAGTAAGAAACGTAAAATGATTGACAATACGAGACCATAAGTAATAAACTCTATAATAATATCGATTAAAACACTATTTATTCATAGTCCAGTCGTCGTCAATATTCAAAATGAACTTTTTTGACGAGATCCCGCTGGTGGTTATCAAAACCAGCCTGGCTGGGAAGCTACGGGGTTCTCAAATTGCCCGGCCCCGCCCGGAGGGAGTCGACTATATTATTGAAAATACTCCATTTTTTTCGACAAATTTTTAAGTTGTCGATAAAAATTCAAAATTTATGAATATTTTGTAATTTCTTAGCATCTCTATTGCTTTTAGCGCACAATACATGAAAACAGCAAAACAACTTTGTTTAAGATCAACTTTAGTTACGAAAAACTTATTGGATGGTACATCGTCGATCCACGGACCGTTTGAGAACACCGGGGAGCTAAAACCCGCAAAGCCTACAAGTCATGAAGTTCAGTATATGGTCGGTAGTAGTGACCCTAAGGAGAGTGTCTAGAGCTGGTTTGACAGATTTAAGTTTCTTGACATCCTATTCCCAATATATATGTTGTTCCAGTTAGTTAGTACAACTATGACATACACTTTATTTTGAGTCCGATCTGTTCGATAATTTCGGCTTCTCAATGGGTCCCAGGTGTATTTTGGCCAACAGTTAAAGGACTGCGAACATTGTTGAGACACGCCCCTTTTGTAGTATATGATCGGCTGATGTGTATTGTTCTAGAATACCTACCGTACTCATTTTAAGAGTGATTATCCAGTTAGGATCCTTCATATGTTCTAGAAGATGTTCACCGAATAGGGATAAGAACGATGTAAATGAATAAATAACAATTAGAACTGAGATGGTCAACATTGTTTTGCGATGTTGATTGCGATAACAGGCGTTAGGGTTATGTCTCATAAACAGAACTCCTAAAAAAGGAGTACTTTTATAGTCAGATTGAAAAGTAATAAGGCCGTGAATGCTGCGTATTTCATCATTTTTAACACTGCACCTACTGGCATTCTACGCGCGCGGTATCAGCAGATTGCAAACTTTGTTTCGCTCTGCCTTACGCAGACAAAATATTGCAACACTCCTCCTTATGAACACGACCGTATTACTTTTGAATCCGACTATAGCTACTTTAAACGTTTCTAATAACTTTAAGAACTACTACACGGGTTGTGAGTTTACTGTCACAAAAGTGGAGAAGCTATTTAACTAAGCCACGAGAATGTTCACGGGCAGGCCTCTAGTAACTTTAGGGCAGACCCGGCAAGGGCCGCTATTATAGCGACTGAAAAATAGCTTGCAGCTAAAGGTCTATTTATTATAAGGCGAGCGCACAACTATATCGTTTGCTTGTATATTTTCTTTCAATTTCCGCGCTCCTTCTAAATTCTACAGTACACCTCTGCAGACGATTCATCCGTCGACTATACCAGAACACTTCGTTTGAGTGTTACTAACCTCTAATATACATAATGCTATAAGCAACAATATAGAATGCAATCTGTGCACTACCAAATACAATAATAATAGTATTCTGTATCCAGTTTAGTATTTCATCATGGAAAGTAGCTACATCACATAACATGATAACATTATCTCCAGCTAGACTCAGACAGAGACGCGAGACCACACCGTGTGATAAGGCAATCAAAATAGAGAAGGTTATGGTTATGAAGACGCAGCGACGGGTACGCATGTCGCGGTAGCTGAAATTATAATTAGGAACGAGAAATTATTGAAAATTTGATTGGTTAGATGGGTTCGAAGTCTTATTAGAGAATTCCTGTGATTCTATTACTTTCAGAGAACCCTGAATCTTATCTATAGTTGGGCCCTGGTATTCCCGATACCGCGCTAGTCGTCAGGATATCATGAACGTGAATTATATTTCCCACTATTTTCAAAGATGTTCACTTTAGAAGGAAACGTCAGGGTGGGCAGAGGGTACAGTAAACGGTAATCGGTAAAACAGTAACCGTTTCACCCTTCACTCGTAAATCGGAGGTGCTTATCCGGCCCGGCCTGGGTTTCAAAATTTCAGGCCGGTGCGGGTTAGGCCAGGCCGATAACCAGCTCTATGTAAATTGATATCACCCGTTTACCGAATTCCGTTTATGCTTCTTCTTACTAACTCCTAACCGAATATTAGAGTTGGGCTCTCTCTCTCTCTCTCTGCGCTCCCAGCGAGTGGTTGTGTTCTTCTATTCTCTCTACTACTACTATTCAACCAACCAACTATACGAATCCGGGACAACAGTCAGTGAGTAAAGGGAGCCCCGTCAGCAGCCTTGGAAAAGCATTCGGGTATTTTCTAATTAGCTAAATGACCACCATATCTATTGGAACGTTTAACTGCCAGAGCCTTCGATCATCAAACCGACTCTTAGAATTTGAAGAGGCTTTTTCAAAAGTAAATTGTGATGTGTGCAGCCTAACAGAAGTAAGGAGGGATGGAAACAATACTGTACAGCTGAATCAAACAAAAGCAGTCTTATACCACTCTGGAAGCGGACAACGGAACGGAGTAGGGTTTATGGTAAAAGAACACATTGTACCAAGTGTTACCTGCTTTGAACCGATCAATGATAGACTATGCTTTATGGATATCGAAGTAAACAAATTCCGAACGGTCCGAATAATTGCCGTCTACATGCCGACCACTAGCTACTCAGATAATGATTACCTAGATCTACTTCAAAAGGTTAGAGATTGCGCTAACCCAAACAAATCTACAAGTAGAAGGAAAACACAAATAGTTATTACTGGAGATTTTAACGGTCAAGTTGGAAGAAAACAGGACATCAATGAGCACTGTGTCGGAAATTTTGGACTAAGCGGTAGAAACGAAAGAGGAGATTTGTTAGTGGAGTGGTGTATGCGAAATGGACTCAAAGTAATAAACACATTCTTCAAAAGCCGCACTGGTAAAAAGTGGACATGGCGTTCTCCAAATGGTTGCACCTTCAAGCAATACGATCTTATAATTACGACAACAACAAAAGCGATAAAGAAGCTGAATGTAATAAACAGATTCAACTATCGCAGCGACCACCGTTTTGTTAGAGCAATCGTGGATACCAGATGGAAGAATCGCTATTGGAAGAAGAGAAAATTTCAATACAAATCAATTAATTGGCCTCTATACAACACTGGAATTGGAATGAGTCTAGGACAACATATACCTGATAGTCAAATGGACAAAGCTTATGAAACGATCCGTGATACTATGTGTGCTGGGGTTCTCTCTGCAACAACATTCACAGACAGACTGGGGAGAATCTCATTGAAAACCCAAGAGCTGTTCCGTGAGAGACGAATTCTACTCAACAATAACACCCCATCTTCAAAAATAAAGCTTGTACAATTGAATAAGATAATCAGAGCCAGCCTGGATAATGACCTTAAATGCCACCATTTCAACCTCTACAAGAAATCCATAGCATCAGCTAAAACTCTACGTCAGAACCAGCCTTACCGTACTATAATGACACAACTTCGAAAAGCTGATGGGTCTATAGTATCTTCACCCAAGGAAATCAAAGATGAGATATCGACCTTCTACAATGCTCTTTTTCATTCTAATTCACTCAGTGGAAATGCAATAGTACCAACCTGCGAACTACCACCTATGTTTACCCTGGATGAAATTAAACATACGATAAGCAAAATGAAAAAGAACACTTCTCCTGGAAAGGATCAAATTTCAACAGAAATGCTATATCACATGCCAGAGGAAGCACTACACTCTATTCAAAACTTGATGAATGACTGTTTGAAATACTCAAGTATACCAAAAGATATGGGCAGATCTGTAATCTCACTTGTATTTAAGAAAGGTGACCCACTTGAAATCACTAACTACAGACCCATCGCAATATCTACAACCCTTTTGAAATTGTTACTCAAGACTATTACACACCGAATTCGTGAAATACTGGAAAACGAGCAACCCCCTGAACAAGCGGCTTTCCGAAAGGGATATGGAACACAGGATCATATATTTGCAGTAAAGGACATTATATACAAATGCTACTCATACAGACAACAATGTTTTATGGTATTTATCGACTTCCAAAAGGCATATGATAGCGTCGAGTACCCCTCAGTGTGGAAAGCAATGGCCAATCAAGGAATTAATTCCATCTATATTAAAATCCTTCAAAATATATACGAAACAGCTGAAACTACAATCAGACTGCCCAGCGAAGAAACCACTATCACAGTATCAAAGGGTGTCCGCCAAGGCTGCCCACTGTCTCCACTTCTGTTTAATGCAGTACTAGAAGAAGTCTTCAAACTATTGGAATGGGATAATTATGGAATTAATATAAATGGTCAGAACCTGTCTCACTTGAGATACGCAGATGATGTTGTACTAATATCAAAGTCAGCAAAATCCTTACAAACTATGATCGATCAATTAGTGGATGCAGCAAATACAGT
>JAQGAV010004105.1:0-10984 GCA_034691345.1 Phasmarhabditis papillosa | reverse complement strand
AGAAGTTGATCCACAGGAATTCTCCACACTTCTCAGACTCATTTATCCACCTGGAGATGTTAGAATTGATGGTTAGTTTTATTTTTATAATAATTGAATATTATTCAAACCCTACCAACTATATTATGTGTTTCTTCTAGATTCGAACGTCGAATATCTTCTGAAACTGGCTGATCGTTTTCAGATGAAAAGTGTTCTGGCAATGTGCTGTTCTAATTTGGCCAAAAGAGTAACCGGTAAGTAATCCTAATTCAAGGATTCATAAATATTACATTATAGGAACTGAATCTCATGAGCTGATTATGAATACTCTTAATCTGGCAGATCAGTATTTCTTAGTCGATGCCCAGGTTGGTAAATGTTGTGCGGCTCATTTAAGGGCTCTTCATATTTTTCTTCTTAATAAAGAATAACCGAGAGACATACGAATTTTTAAACATTGAGAGATAACAATACTTTGAAGAAAGAAACATTTTTTCAGATATCCTGTTTTGAACAAATTAATCTTATGAGTCGCGAGGATTCCAAAAAGTTCCGCTGGGATCACCGTCACCAACTGGCTCAACTAAGTGAAAATACAAAGAATAATCTAGTTCTTAGTATTTAGAGTGTACTGAATGTTCGAGTTTTGTAAATATATTGTTTTAGTTTTTAATTTATTCTATTTTTTCTTTTAGTTTAAATTTGTATCATTCTTTTCTATGTTCTATGATTTTTCACTTTTACTATATTTCATATTTAATTTTCATAATGCTAAGTTTTTAAGTTAGGATATCCACTTTCCCTAGAGCAAGGTTCGTAGTGATGTTGTTTTTGTTCTATGTTATTACTATCTCTCTTGCTAAATAAATTATTATTATTATATATTATGTTATTTTGAGTATATTACAGAACATAAGGGTTAGTTTTTATTTAAAATCGGAAAGCTCGGTATACTGAAGTTCGGAATAATCGTTGTCGTTGTCGTTCGTTCTGAGTGCATAGGATTTCGCCGGAGTTCAATAGAAGAATTATCCGCCCATTATTGATCACTCAAGTCTATGGAGTTCTTACTTTATCCATAAGTTGAACAGAATATGAGAAAGAATAAATAGATGAGTACGTGTATTAGTTCGGTAGCAAAATAATGGTTGATAACAATGAATGCAATGCGCGTTCCGTTGGTAAAAACTTTCTCGCCAAAATAAAACAGCGTTCCGCCCATTATTGATCACTCAAGTCTAGGCCAAAAGATAAATGCTACGGGTCCGGGTCGGTGAATTTATCAGTTTGTTGACTACCATTGAAGGATAGGGATGTTTTTGACTTTGCAAACATCCGGCCAGCTCGTTGTGCTTTCTTGCAATGTACGCGCGTGCAACTTGCGGGTAGACGGGATATAAAAAATACTCAAAATACCAAAGTTACCCTTATTATTACTAATGAATTAGACTATAAAAGACCTAAAGATTTATAATAGAATATAGGTATCCTTCTGTGTGATATCCCTGCCAACCTGTTGTTTGTTAATGGCAAAGTAGCTGAAATTAAAAGCGAGACACTAAGATTGGATGCCCATTTATGAGAAAGTTTTGAAAAAGCGTAGTAGAAAACTGTGAAGTGAAAGGTGTATTTCAAAATGGGTTCTTAGCATTTTTAGTACGGCTTCTTTACTTTTGAGTTGGACTATAGCTGTAATTTGTGTTTTCTTGTGGTCCGCTACGAAATAGCTTTGTGGGAAAATATTTTTTGCTTGGATTGGTTCTTTCGCTAGAGAGTTTTCCGCATAGCTGGTGGTTTCAAGGGCGAGCTATACGTCAAAACTTGTATGTATCTCTTTAAAAAAGTTCTATTATGAAAACTAGTTTAGTTGCCATTAATTGGGAACAGGTGTTCAGAACCAATAATCATAAAAGTCCAGATACTGAGGAAATGTACAATGGTTTTCAAAATATTCTTTTCCAACTAATCGAAGACTTCTTTCCCAATAAAATTGCTGGAACAAAAACCTTTCCGAGATACCTAACCCACTTTAAGCGAAAATTTGAAAGGTTCTTCAAAAAACAACGGAAAAGTAAAGATCCTAAAGTTTATTGCTAAATATTGAGCCGCCTCAAAAGATTATAGGCTTCAGATTAAAGATTATAAGATACGCAGAGAAGCTATAATAATTGAGTCAAACAAATAATTGAGTGATAAGTATACCTATTGGTGTAGTTATTATTAGTATCATTGGTAGCCCAGAGGTTAGAAGAGTTGCCTTATAAACTAGGGTTCGGTTGGCCGAATCCCCCGACAAAAGAACCTCCCTAAGGTGC
Source organism: Phasmarhabditis papillosa (assembly GCA_034691345.1). Classification (NCBI taxonomy): domain Eukaryota; kingdom Metazoa; phylum Nematoda; class Chromadorea; order Rhabditida; family Rhabditidae; genus Pellioditis; species Pellioditis papillosa. Next base: position 8,687 of record JAQGAV010004105.1, on the reverse strand, counting down.
TTTGCCATAGAGTTTGCTATTTATTGAGTTCATTCGTCTCACATCTTCGTTCAAAACATAAGTATTCTCTTTTTTTTGAAAAAAGAATAAACAATCTTTATTACCTAATTAACCTCGCTTTCAGCTCATGCAATCATTCCAATAACTTATATTTCTTTTTTGGTGGCAAATTGATGCCAAAGAAATAACCGACTTGGAACTATTTTCTACAACTTCTTATCCTTCACACATATTTACCTTGTAAATGTACAAATCCACTACAAACTCTATTCTTACTCGGCAGGTTTTTGATCTTGTCGGCCTCTTCAAAGGGCTCGAAATAGTTTGAGTGAAGTAGTTGAGTAAAGAAGTCTAGTTATTTATAGATTAGAATGATAATTTCAGAAAACCAACGTTAATTAGAAGTTTATTTTGCTAGAAGTAGTTCAATTAGTAAAAAAATTCTTCACGGGTCTACTAAATCTTTCGAAAGGCTGAATCTTATTCATTTAGCAAATATCAGAATCACAGAAACTAATTAAACATTTAAAGATCACTGGATTTCAAGAATTATGAATCTTTTCTTTATCGTTCGAGTAGTTCTTAATACAAGAGCGCAACATTTGACTTTTTATTGTACATTTCATTATTATCTATATTGTTTACCATTCAATCTCACTTTCATCATGATTTCTAGACAAATACTTCAAATCACAGGACATCTTGAAATCTAAGGGTAACTGATGTGCAGAAAGAAAACATATAGCGTCACGTGAAGGAGATGGAAATATTTAGGTATTGAAAAATGTTTAGAAACCACATATATTTTATGTAAATAGAGTGTGTTTTGAAGGTAACAAGTTTACTATTGAAGTAGCAATTAATACAGTTATTATCCTCTAGGTTATCAATCTAATTGGGCAGGAAATATTAGACAGGAGATACTGAAGGTATAATATGTAATCAAGAAATGAACACAAGTCAAGAAAGCAAGAAATCAACTGTTTTCAGTTGGTTTGTTTGAGTTGATTGTTTTTGAATTCGAAATGTTTTACAAATTTGTAAAGTTCTCCTTTCACTATTTCAATAGTACACCTTGATTTTCAGTTGCACAATTTAAAGAATAATAAATAAAATTCAATATTTCTCATAAATTTATTCATCAAAGGATTAGATTTAGAGACGGGCAATAGTAGCATATACACGATGAGGTTATTAAATACAATTTTATTATAATTAGAAGATATTTATACAAAATAATAATGCAATACCAGTAGATCAAATATGTACAAAAAGAGTAAAAAGGGTTGTCACGCACATTCAGATAGGGTGCCGAGCAGTCTGACAGTTATTTAGAGTTTATGGTGCATATCGAGGATAGAGATCCTATATTCTTCGGTAGAATTTTAGAGAAAACACGGCTTAGCGGATTTGAAGTTTCCGTTTTGTTTGTAGGTTTGCGTTCCTAAAAAATGTAAATCCGTAAATAAAGAGGCAATTTGCTTATAATTTTTTTTTGTAAAGATATAATTTTTATACTAGTTTTAATACAAACCTTTACAGGCGCACAGTTCATGTAGTGAATCTTGTTAGAGTTGTCACAGTAGACGCCAAAAAACTAAAATAATAGAAAGCTTATATATTTAGATTAAAATATATTTAAGGTATCTTGAATTATAATCCGTTTGGTTTTGATTGTCATCCGAAATACTTTTCTTTTTACTTATTCTAATAGTATATTGCGAATTTGAAAAGCGCTTTCACCTGTGGTTCAATACTAGTATTTATAATAGTTATTCGGGAAAACATGCTTACCTGAGTATTCTTTCCACGCATCTTGCAATAAAATTAGTTTAGTTTTCTTTTAATATAAATCTTTTTTATTTGTCCTTCGATCGTTTTATCACCTCTATTTATACTGTCCGTGATAGATTTTTCTCAGTAGGCGGTCTATTATTTTAGAATGTGGGTGGGCTGAGGGGAATATTTGTTTACTTACGGATATATGACAATCATTCTATTATTTAAGATCATCTTGAGATTTATTTACTTTAAAAGTTAGAGAATTTAAACAAAAACGATGTTATTTCTGTTTACAAAGTGGTTATGATATCAGAATTAGAGGGAAAAGTCCAATTTTTGAGAGAAATCTGGCATACCAAACATATTTAGAGATAAGAGGATTTCCGAAATGTTGATATTAGAGTGGGTTGTCGTTCAAACTATAAACAAATAAAACGAATTCCTTGGTGCGTCCATATTTGTCGTTATCAGTAACCGTTAGTCACACTTCAAAAGATGCCGTACAAAGCATTTTCAATCAATAGAACACCTGAATGCCATATTGAATACAACAAATTCTTTTATATTTTAACTAATAAATCTTATATAGCAGGTTTAATATCCACATCTTATAACCAAAATTTTTATGCACTGTTGAAACACAGCATTTCCATTCACTGAGAAATCAGTATTTTGAAAGGGTTCCATGCAGAAATGCAGAATACAGCCATTTACAGATTACAAAACTATTCTATTTTTATAATAAAAATAACCTAGTTTAGCAATATAAAAGTTATATCTGTTACGCTTGATTTTGAATAAATTCAGTATTAAAGCATTCCTAATAGTTTGTAAACATCTGCCTCATATAAGGTGTTAAAATACAATAATGTTGTAGTCAGTAGTTTTTGTGTATTAATTCGTACATTCGAAATCTAATAACGCCCAAGCAAAAAAGTAAAACGCCAGCTAATCCTCTAATTTTGGAAGAGAAATATAAGAGCCCGTCGTAAAATTTAATGACTAATATCCCCTTGGCAACTGTCCGTTGAAAGCCTTTTGCCTTAAACAAATGTATGAACTCAGTAACCTCTGTTGTTGAAATGTTTTGTCTTTATTCTTTATTATTATGATTAGTACAATGTAAATATAATTTCGACATTAGTAGAATCGAATCTATAGTCTTAAGAATGGTTAGGTATCTGAACTCGTATGTATTTTATTAAACTTTAATATTATATCCTAAAATCTTGCGTTATCTCCCTACAACATAATTAGTTGTTAATTTCTAGAGATGGGCGATTCATCGCGTATTCGTGTTGACGAGGTTTGTACATGTCATATGCAAATATTTCATTAGGAACTAAGTGTCAGGGTGTGAATGGTCCGTAGCGGGTTGGCCCTATGAAATTCTACTTCCGAAGATAATAATTATCTTTGGGTCGACTCTGAAATTCCCAAATCTGCTAATGTTGCCAATCTAAACTTCCAGAATCAGCAAGAAGCTATGTCTAATGTTGTACAGACATCTGATCCTCAGTATTTGGTTAGCTTGCTGACTCAGTTATCTGAAATGGCCAACAGCAACGATACAGAAGCGCAACTGGACACTTTGAGAATGGTTCGTAAGCCCTCTTTATATAAAAATATTATTTTTAGGTCAGGAGAATGCTTTCTACACCGCCCCTATATATCGATGGTATGATAGCCTCTGGTATTGTACCAATTCTAGTGAACTGCTTGAAGTCTAGCGAGTATGTTTTATAATTAATATTAAGGCAGATGATCTGCTTTTAGCGCCAATATTCAGTTTGAAGCGGCTTGGTCATTCACCAATATAGCAGCTGGTACACCGGAACAAATAAAAGTAGTGGTATAGATTTACTGAACTTTTCCCAAATAAAACGTCTACTTCTAGGTGGACGCCGGTGCTGTTCCACTATTAATTCAGATGGTATCAAGTGATAGTCTTTACGTACGAGAACAGGCAGTTTGGGCAATTGCAAATATCATCGGTACGTTTCCCAGGAAGCTGGTTGAGGAAGAGGGGGTATTCTTCGATTCTAAGAGCTATATAGCGTGCCGCCATATTTATAGAATGTGGCATGATTACGGTATTTGCACCCATTTCACAAATACCACTCCTTTTGAACCCAAAGTCAGGGGAAATGGAAAAACTTTGTAAAAGCCTTTTTGTAACAGTAAAATTTGATTATTTGTATTTTAATGTGGTGGAGCGGAATACCGCGAGTATTGTCTGCAATTTGGGTTATTGGAGCCGCTTCTTGCTACTGTCAACTCGGAGACTTCTCTCTTGCTGTTAAAAAACGTAGCATTTTTATTGGTAAGTAAAATAATATCCTGAAAATCATAAACTAAATTAACAGCTTAATATATGCCGACCCACTGCGTCACCTGTTGCGCCGAAGATTGTGAAGAAAATTCTACCGGTCTTAGCAGTTCTAATTCACCACACAGTAGGTTTAATGCTTATCGTTTGATCTTCTTAGATCTTCTTCCAAATTCCTAAGTATAAAAAGAAAGTGGAAGTTTTGGCTGCATATTCTAAGGTTTTTACAATAGCGCAGTGCCAGATAATAGAAAACTGTGCTGTTACTAAAGATATGTTGGTAAATATCTTTTAAATGTTGTCACTTTGAGTTCACATATCTCAAATTCAAAAAAAATTCAATATATACTATTATATATATTTATAAGCATTTGAATTAGATCGTTTAACTGAAATATACTTGAAAATACCGTGTCACAGTCCCTTTAAAACACTAATTTAGGATACAAGCATACTCGTTGACACTCTATGGACATTATCTTTTCTGACCGAAGGCGAATATATACAGATGGTTATTAATAGAAAGGCATAGTAGATATTAATTTTTTAACCTAATTATTCTTGTTAGATTGTTCCAGTCCTGATTCCTCTACTCGGCAATTCGGATGCCAAAATTCAAGAAGCCGCTCTTCGGGTAGTAGGAAGTATTGCTACTGGGCTGGATGAGCACGCGCAACATCTTCTGGACTGCGGCGTGTTAAAAGTGATGCCGGTCTTTCTTGCACACGAGAATGAAATGATCAAAAAAGAAGCCGTTTGGTTCCTGTCCAATGTCGTCACCAATAATCCTGAACAAATTCAAGCCGTCATCGATGCTGGCCTCGTTCCTATGGTCATCACATTACTTCAAATAGGTGACTTCCCCATCCAAAAGGTGATATTGATTGATTTTGTCTATATTCCATGGTGATTCTTTAGGAAGCTGCCTTTTTCCTCTCTAATATTGCCGAATGTGGAAGTCGTGAGCAGGTGGCCTATACTGTGAATTTAGGAGTAATAGCTCCCTTCTGTGTACTACTTGGTTGTGAAGATGTTAACATTATCCAGGTATAACAGTTTTAATGAAATATATCGACAATCTTATATGTAGCTACTGTGCTTTAATTTACTGAAACCTCGTAAATCTCGCTCAAGCCAGACTAGTTGAATTTTTAATGGACAACCTATTTTGACTCGAAGAGCCTTTCGGAATATTTAAAAAAGTGCAAAATATTTCAGTGACCGAAGTCGAAGTTTCGCTCTGGCCGGAATTACATTATTACTATATGAGTAATAATGGACTATCGCTTGCGCATTTATATGATTTTTGACACCCATCTGCAGGCAATGCACGCGGGTTTTCGCAAACTGCAATATTGAAAGGCAAGAAGGCGCCGGATGCTGGCGCGGAGCTCTCAAAAAGGGTATAAGAAAGCGTTGAATTATATACACATTGCTCTGGGCTCTGACTATATACACTTTTTGAAAATAATGTTAAATAGTGTGTAGGAAGTGGCGGACCACGGTTAGCAGGATCATAATAAAGAATGGATTTACAACTAGGGATGTTGTAGTACACTTTGAATAAAATATATCTTTTGAGGTTGTACTCGATGGAATCAACCGCATTTTAAAGATGGCCGGAGATGAAGTCGATGCCATTTGTACACAGATTAAAGAATGCGGTGGTCTTGACAAAATCAAAAACCTTCAGAATTGTGAGAATGAGGATGTTATAAAAGTAATACATGAAATCATGAACACCTACTTTAGCTTAGATTTTCATAATATGCATATAAAATAAAGAGTTTTTCTTATTTGAGACTTCTTTTGTCTACCTCAAAATGTGTTTGTAACATTTATTCACTTTTTCTTCTTGAGATATATTGTCTTTAAATAAATATAATATGAGGGTGGCGAAGGTTTCCTCCTGCTACGATTCTTTCAACTTATAAATAAAACTAAAAAAACGATTCATTGAAGACGTTTCATTGTTTTTTATTATAGCTCACAAAATTGTTACCCAGTTACCGTAGGAAGGAAGACTCAAGCAAGCCGATAGGTTTGATTACGACTAAACCGTAACTCTCACTTATAGTTCCGGTAAATTACCAAATTCCATCTTCCATGCAATACAGTAATCTAATTATCACTGTATAAGTATATTATATTTATTTTACAAACATAATAAAAGAGTTAGGCTATAGACAGCTATGATTATATAAAGTGAGATCAAAGTTAGGTAAACGGGAAACATGAAAAAGAACATTGCACAAAAAGTAAAGCAAACAACAAAAACAGATTTAAAAATGACTAGATTTTAGAAATAGTTTGGGGTTTGTAACTTTAATTTAGAGATTTAGATGAACAAAATTATCAGAAGCTCTAGAAGGATTGCACGAAACTGTAAAACACGTAGTACATTCCTTCAGATAACTAAGAATCAAAATTGTTAAAGTAAGACATGGAAAAAAGGAAAAAAGCAAAGAAAAAAGCAAAAAAGAAAAAAGCGGATTTTGAGGCAACAGGAAAGATTCGATAGAAACTAGATTTAAACAATCAGAATGAAAATAGAATCACGAAACTAGTTTGAACTTGGTGAAGCAATTAGCTTATTTATAGGTGAAAATACAATATTTTAACTTAGAAGAGGTAAACATGTAAAAAGTATATTAATAAATAGTTGAATATTGATTGATTGTTATCGATTACCAAACTTGACATTTATTATCTGGATTCATGGGGCTTCCACGTGGACAATTGAAAGCTTTGGAAAACTCGTGTCGATTCTGGAAATGAAATGTTTTCAGATTTGATAACGTTTGATGTAACTGTTGCAAACAATGGAGATTAAGTCGATGCAATTTGTACACAGATTATAGAATGCGGTGGTCTTGACACTGTGAAAGTCAGTAGTCACTGTGAAAGTCAGTAGATATTCACCGTATAGCCATAGTCAGATCCAAAAGTAATACCGAAGTGTAAACTGTGCTGGCATTTTATACGCACGGAACTTGCAGATTGCTGGTTTGTCTTCATTTCATATGTCTTTCACGATAATTCATTTTTCCGCCGGCGCAACATATATTTTACACGCCGGTATTACTGTTGAAATCGACTGTACTTATTTTCAATAAATAATAGAATCTCCTTACCTGAAGTGGAATCATAGCCCTGTATTTGCTTGGAGCATGAACGTCCGTCATTATTATTTGGACATAGTGCTTAGCACGAACTTCGGAACACCAGTTCTGGAAAAAGGAAAACGTATTAGAGGAATAATATGAAGTTTGTTGTTCTTAACCATATCCCATTCGTCGAGGATGGTTTTACATATATCCTATTAAAACTCTTGAAATGATGACCTTTCTGGTTGAAAACACGAGAAATATGCAAAGTTACTATCACTCACATTTGCGTATGCCAAGAAGAACATTTGTTCGCTAGTAAAGTTCTGGAATCCCGGAATGGCAGGCTCAGCGATTGAATTATTATTTCTCCAAGCTTTGTAGGCCTGAAATTATAAGTGTCAGAAATGTTAAAAGAAAAGATGTCAAGAGTATTCGTTGAATTTGAACAATTTGTGGCAGTCACAAGCATACAGTATAATATAAACTGGACTTAATTTCTTACAAAAGATTATATCATTGCATTTTACACAAAAAATTTATCGAATTGAACTATAATAGTTGACTTTGATCACAACTGTTTGCATTTTGATTGTAGCAAAATGTAATTCTATTAAATAGACTGTCATTAGTATATTCTAAAAAGACTATCTTCTTACATTAAAAGCAGTCTTGACTCCTCCATTATCAGCAATGTTCTCGCCTAGACTCAATTGCCCATTTAGATTTATACCGGCCTCCTCAACACGAATGGAACCGTATTGACGAACAAAACAGCTGTAAAAGTAGATATATGTTAGTTCTTAACAATTAATTTTAGTCTATAAACAAAACATTACTTTCTCGTAGCTGAAAAATGAAATATCCGCTGTAACCTTGTAGATATACTGGTATTGTTTTTGAAAAAACTTAACCTTGCAATTATTGCAAGATATGTTCTATTTTCAAGGAAAGCTTCATTCACTGCTAATAAAAATACCAAAAAAACTGTCTGTGCAAATTTATTCCAAATTCTATTAACCGAATATCAATACTTGTTCACCTAAAACGGATTACATACCGTGTTTTTTCAGCAAACTTTTCAGCTGTTTCTGCATCCCACCAATCGTTTAAGTTACCCATCTCGTCGTATTGACCGCCTGGAAAACGTCCTCTAATTATTGGTTCTATTAGGAGGTATCGTTATTTTGAGCTTTTAAAACATTTTCTAAAATAGCTTAGGTACGGTATTGCCTAAACTCATTTCACAGAAAGGTTTTCTAAAATGTTAAATTGACTTTAAAAACTATTTCGCCTAGATTTGTTATATAAGATGTAGTGATAGGCAATTCACGAACTGATGATTGATCACAAAATGTTCCTCAACATTCATTAAGATCTAGAGTCAATAGAGTCTTTCTTTGATTACCTTGATCATCAAATGCATGCGACACTTCATGTCCAATAACTGCACCGACCATTCCATATGT
>JAQGAV010004104.1:0-10988 GCA_034691345.1 Phasmarhabditis papillosa | reverse complement strand
TGCAATCTGCTGATATCGCGCGCGTAGAATGCAAGCAGGCGCAGTTAAAAATAACGAAATACGCAGCCTACACGGCCTCAATACTTTTCAATCTTACTATATGAACATCTATATTATTATATTTCCCATATTTACCTTTAACCACTCCTCTGACTATAAGCGACTGTCCTGGCTGCAGTTGGTTGCCTTCAAGACGACTTAGATAGGGAACTGGCTAGAAATATTGTTGGATAAGTAATAAAATCAATAAACTGATCATTTTATACTCTCACGACAGCTAATTGTTTGTTCTCGAAGTTTCAAATATAACTTTTTCGAAACGTTTTCAGAAAACTTGCATTCATTTAAAAAAGTTCAACGAAAAATTGGACAACCTAAAATCTTACAAAAGTCTTATTCCTGCCGGTAACAGAGTCCTTTCTAGTTGGCTTCTTCTTCTTGGTAAAGAAGAAACGACGAAGGAACTCGGTCATTCTAAAAATGGAAGAAATTTGAACAATTTCAGAATCCTTAAATGGGCCTGGCCCACTGGCAAGCTTAGAGGGTTTGAAAATAAAAATACGCACTGAAACAACTGACAATAATGCTAGTTTCACATAAAAACTTTAAAAAACTACACATAAATCATAATTTTATGACTTTTAAACTCGAGTTTCGGGGGGGAAACGAAGCAGTTTGGAAATGGGATCAGGGTTGAATCGAGTAATTTTGTCTTCCAAAAACATTTATAGTCTGTATCGAGAGCAAGGTTTTCAGCACAGTATCACCAGCGGAGCGCTGTGTTTAGAAAATGAATGTACTTTTAGAGAAAACGAATCACGTCGACCGATTTAACATTCATTTTTATAACACTGCGGTCGGCTTGTGATACCGCGCTGGAAACCTAGGTCTGGTTATAACACCACTGCTCGCGAGGACATGCTGGAAACCTATCTCTAGATACAGACTATACTACAGTAGGTAAGTCGGGCCCTGTTTAAGAGAAGGTTGGGTCTAGTTAAGTCCTTTGAAGGAATTTATTATGAAGTAAAGCAGGTATCTTAAAAACATGCTACCTCCATAAAGCTAAACAAAAAAGTGAAATTTCAAGCCAGCTGATGACGACAAAGTTGTTATGAAATATGAGAATAGGGCACATTTGAGGCTAGAGATAGGTCTATCAGACAAAGAAAATCACTGCCTAGTACAATGAACATAGCGTTGATATATACCTTATTTCTTATTCTCAAGTATTTAAAGTTTTAAACAATAGTTAAATTCAAAAGTAAAGAGGCCAGGTTAAAAAATTGTGAAAAAAAGTCCCAAAAATGAAACACTGCCTCTTCAAGGTTTACTGAATACGCAAAATACTCAAAATAGCCTGGGCTGAACATTTGAAAAACGGGTCGGCCCGGGCCGCCCTTTTCTCAGCCTTGGCAGATGACATGGCCTCTTTACTCTTGGAAAACGCTATACGAAGGTAACTTTAGGTTACATTCATTACTTTTATTAGTCTGTCTGGGATGAATACTTTGATACTTTGCTAAGCGTTAAACATTATATCATATGGAAGACCTAGACACTATAGAAGCAACTTGTGTAAAAGTTGCGACTAAGAATACGGTACTTTCCTCGCAAGACTCCATAATATTCTCACACTCTGAGAGTAGACGTCTGCCACTTACTGGGAAAAAACATTGCCAAAATTGAAATTGAACAACTCCCTGCTCCCAAACTTAACAAAAAAACAAAGTGATCCGCATGTCACTCCGGGGGGCTTCGGGGGTTCCTGGTTTTGGTCGAGACAGGCGATAGCCATATGCAGATAAACTATACTCCGGGGACCGGGCATATGAGAATGGAAGCCTAGTCTGGCCAGTCTAAGAGCAACTTGCAGAAAAGTTTGTGAAAACAAAAGATTGTGGAGTGACACTAAACATTTGCTGGTTAATAAACTCTCTTAAATCATCAAATCCTCAAGCAAGCCGAACTTGCAAAATGCATGCAGATTGCTAGCTCAACTTTAAATCAGGCCCTAGGGAGCAGTCATAATATGTCCGTTAGGGTGACACTAGCTAGAAGCGAGTGGTCAGTAAGAGTTCAACTAAAAGTCAAATAAACTAAAAACTATAAAAAGAAGAAAAGACGATGTTCCTCTATAGTATAGTCTATCTCAAGACCTAGGTTTCCAGCGCGGTATCGCGAGCGGGGCGCAGTGTTATAAAAAAAGAATGTAAAATCGGTCGACGTGGTGCGTTTCTTCAAAAGTACATTCATTCTTTATAACACTACGCCCCGCTCGTCATAGCGCGCTTGAAACCTAGATCTTGAGATTGACTATACATATCACAACTTAGTTATAGACTTCGAATGCACTGACAATGAGATCATTTTGCCAGTTTTTTCGGCTACTCATTTTGACAAGGCATATATTTACATAACTGTTTTCAGTTGCAAGTGACGTTCAGTCAGACTACTCAACAGGCCGAGCCAGCTGGGCCGACTGTGGTCCTCGGCCCGACCGGCTAGGAAATTGTTTGATCTCGAGCAAGCCAGGCCAGTGGGCCGTATTAAGATGTATAGTTAACACATTTTGGAAGATACATTAGTAGAAAGAGGCCAAATAGTTACTGAACATCTAGCCATACAAACTAAAACTAACACATAAATGCTTCTCAATAGTTCAAAAATCGTGAGATATTGTAATAAAAAGGTATCAATAATAAAAACATCGCAGAATGAAATGATCGACTAGGAAACAAATGATAGCGAACGGTGGAACTGGCTAATAAACAGCTGAAATGCGGCCAACTAGCCAGTTGGACAAGCGAGATATTGAACCGCGGCCAGGTTGCGCAGTGGTTTCTATAGGCAGTGGATATTTGACTGAGTCTTAGGGGCCGGGCCAAATAATTCTGATAAGGACCGGCGTCTCCGGTTCCTTTTGTAGGACGCAGAAGTAGAGAGCGGGACTCGGCGCTGGATGTAAGACCTCATTACTTTTATATCTGCCTATTAAGGTTTCTATTCAGGCGGTAGTAACTCTCATGATTAGATATTAGTCTTGCATTCACATCCTAAAAGAACTTTGTAGATGCACTTTCTTGTCTCTGAATAACCAAATTGTCATCAGCTATAGTCTGTATCTAGAGTTAGGACTCCAGAATACTCCCGATTTCCCTAAAAGTTGGCCCCGGCCGGCCCGTGAAATTCCCAGCCCTGCTCTAAACCTCGATGCAAAGTTCTGTAAAAAACAGCAGAAAAGGGTCTATAGTCTTTCAAAAGTTATAGTGAAGTTACCGAAATCCCATGGTCAAGCAGTAATTTAAGCAAGGGGGCTTTGCCGACAGTAAACGGTAAATGCAGTAAATGGTGTGGGCAAACCACCCATTTGGCGAGAAATCAGCCGAACCACACGCAAATCGTGTTAATTTGGCAATTTAAAGAATGCAGAAAGTTGTTGTTAACCCAAGACAAACGCGTAATTTGCAGAATGTAGAACTTTATTGAAGTAGATTATTTTGAAGGAAACTTTCTCTTTGAAAAATATTTGGCTTGAAACTTGCTAGATTAGTTGAATGATCTGTGAGATTGGAAACTGCGAATGCGCATTGTATCATGCAGCGAACGGCCAGATCAACATATTATTTTGGGTGTGCCCAGTGCCGGAAATGCGGGACGCGCAGGCCCGTTATCAATTATTATAAATTAGGTTTTGTTACTTTTATATGTAGGCGGCCGTATTCATCGCTTTCAACAACGGTCATGCAAATCACTTCCGGCTATGTTCACTGCTACGAAAACGTTCTCAACAGAGGAATTATGCATATGTGAGAACTGCCGAGTATTTGGGTACATGATCATTATGCAAGCCCAAGCTTTGTGGTCCGGGAACTCCGCAAAATAGAAACTGGTAAAACTCTTCTGTGTTTCAACGGCTCTGCTTTGGGGCAGTACTGAAAACAGACAACCAGAGACAACCTGAAAACAGCCCACAGTAGCTGTTGAAAACTGGCAGAATAAATGCATATTTTGAAACACGAAAAAAAAAGTTCCTAAACGCGCACCCGTTTCCGAAACTATGGTCTATTTTTTAATTTGTTTGCAGCCTTAGAATAGTTCAAGAAAAGACAATAATACTTGGATAAATCAAGAAAAAAACAAAAAGTAAAAGTAATACAAGTAACTGTGTTGTGAGATTGTTGTTGTACAGTGTAATGTTATGAAGAAAGAAGAATTTGGCAAATCAAAGACAGTCGGGGAAACGAGAGACGCAAAGATATAAGAAGAGAAATGAACAAGTAACGGGAAACATGAGAAAAGTAATAGGAAAGTTCAGCGATGGGTAGGGATGGTATCTCAGTGGATGAAGATTGTATAAGAAGATTATATATATAATATATATAGAGATATTAAAAAATGTATACAAGTACTATAGTACTTGTATACTAATTATGTAAGTAATGAGATAAGTCAAGTCAACTGAACAGGAACATATTTCGGTAATCGCTGGAGAATTACAAAGAATACCAATGTCTTTACACTTTTCCGTTTAAAATGAGCGGATAGATGAGCATCACAACATGTGATTTAAAAGATATATAACAATAATTTTATTTTGAATGAAAAGGAAAACCTAACAATAACGATTTATGCCAAAGGCGAGTAATTCGCATGCCGCCAACAACCTGCCGACAGCATAGCGTGAAATTTTCGGTATTTTTTTAATATTTTTCTCCTCGTTAGAAATGTTCACCTTCACGCAAACGTTATAATTTGTGTTTTTTATTCCTATTATTGTGTGAATACCATTATCAAAATTCAACTTAGATTTACAGATGGTTCCAAGGCAGGACTACTATGTCCAAATTAGCGTGTATGATACAACAGTTGAAGAGCTTGAGAAACAGCTAAGGATGTTTGAAGCAATGGTAAGTGGCAATATATTGTTTGACGTATGATAGTTTGCTTCAGCGAGAATATGGCCTACAGTTCATGGTTCTCGAAATTCCGCGATTCGATTCTGTTGAGAACGGTAATGGAAACACAATGAGTGTGAGTTTCTCTTTAATTTTTCAGTAATAATTTGCTGTCTGCAACAAACATTTAAAATAAAGAATATCTTGTCTATTTTTATTTAGTTTGAAGATTGGTCCAGCATATGCTCCAAAGAGATTCAAAACGACATCTCCGGGACAGGTCGTCTAGCACATGGTAGCATTTGCGAGGATCCGATACATGTTTGTTACATGCTCATATTTTTAATATACTCCGTTCGATTACAGGCTGCGACTGCGAATGAATTCGCCTGGAGGACAAGTGGAGCAAGTGGTTGGCATTCACAGAAATGTTGTATGTGCATCTTTTGTTTTAGATTGCATCCAGGAGATAGGCAGTATTTTACGGGAGTCCCGACAGTTAGAAGGATCAAAGAACATGACAGCTCTACTCAGCGATCACAGTCGCGTCCTGACCTATACGCCTTTCAACTACTCGCCTTCAATGCAAAATCTGATGAATTCCATGGAGGGATACTTCCCTCAGTCTAGCAGTGTGTATGAACCCGACCAGGAAGAAAAATCTGCATTTGGTAGCATTTTTTCCATACTGATGATATTTGTCCGTTTTAGAGTTGAACAACTGCATCGTCTCTCTTGTAAATGATATGTTGGACAAGCTTCATAGTACTTCACCGATTATTTCGGCCGATAATTGTGAGTTTACTTTCTCGCAATACAGTCAGTTTCACTATTTTAGGCACCATAAATCGTTCTATAAAAAACTCATTTGGATTGAATGAGACGTCTAAACACAATGTTATTCCCTACGCAGAAATTGATTGTTCTCGACAAGAAGAGGAAAATAATTCGCATTGTTTGTTTCAAGATGACGAGGATATGGATGCCTTAAGTTTTGTTACTGCTTCCGAGTTGGATTTTTTGGAGAAATCAGCGGAGTTTTGCACTGGTTTGTAGCGCACATTTGCATTCATCATTTTCTGGTTAAGACGACGACCATACCTGCCAAGCTGAACCCGCTAGTTCAAAAGATTGGGATGGTAAATTGTTGGCATTTGTAAGAAAAAATGTTTTTTTACGCCAGGGTGCCACGATCTCAGTTGTATAAGGATTGACAAAAAATCACAAGCCAGCGTGGCACTGACAGAGATGTATCATGCTATTTCTAATGCGAACGTTGGTAGGTTTTCCAGTTGCTGAGTTTTATTGTTTGAAATAGTCTTTTCTAAATACTGGTAGTATTTGCAGATTATTCACTGCATACGACTAATATTGTCAGAGATGCCAGCGATTGTTCTAATCTGTCTTTGAGTGAAAAACAATCACATGTTCATTCAGAAATTGACAGCGATTCGTTACCGTTGATTGGTACGTTGGTATTTGCTTTGTTTAACCTATAAGCGTATTTCCAGCAATCAAGCATAATATCCAAGAGAGCAACTCGTCTTTCAATGAATTGGGATATTTAGAAAGAGCTGCTGGTATGTTCGGTACAGTTTTTTTAAATGATTTCATTTCTATTGTAGTGTCAGAAGACGATTATAAGTATTCCTTCGCATCCTTCTGTGAAGAAATTGAACGAGAAGTTAATATGATTGAAGTACAATCGGAATCAGATGATAAAACCCACGACAATGGTGTACGTTCGAGGGGCAGACCCAAAGGGAGAAGGTCTGATTTGTCTATTCCGTCCATTTCACTTTGATTTTAGGTCTCGTACTAGTAAGAAATTGGTTGCATGTCAATTACCGGTCAGTGCATTTGGTGTTAAACATATAGTTCTGTCTTAGGGTTGTCCAGAACGCTTGGCTATAAATAGAAGTTCAAAGAGTTTCCGAGTTTCAAGATTGATGCGTCATGTAATGACGCACAATGATGCGTCACATGCTTGCTTCTACTGCGAATACAAGAGTTCCTCGTTTAAATCGGTAGTTTGTTTGATTGTTTTTTTGGAATATGGAGCAATTTAGGTTCGTCTTCATCATCGACATCAGCACCCCAGTCTCAAGTTTGCCAAGAAGCGTTTAACTAAGGAAGAACTTCGCAGGCTTTTGCAGATATGCTTCCCTGATCTATTTAGTGGGTTGCTACGTAAATGATTGCCTGCTTGGCAAATTAATCGTTCATTAAGTTTTAATTATTTTCTCTGTACTGTCGATTTAGATTTAATTGTGGATGTATTATATTTATTTTTGCTTCATTAATTTTTCTTGTGAGTATTGTTTTTCTTAATTTCAGGTTGTGTGCACATCGTGCAAGCAATAAAGTTAGCATGTTTCATATAGTTTATGAGGTACTTACATCCATAGGAATAGTACAGGTCGATCATACGGAGTGGTCTTAATTAGGGGGTCCTCCCTGATAAATTTCTACGTAAAAATGAGAGGCCCTTCACCCGTTTTGACTTTTTCCGTGGTGGACTCGCTATTATGACGTTATATATGTCATCATTATTTGAAAAATTGTTCGATTTTTGGGGGTGCGCTCCAGAAATCCAGAGTCAAAAATAAGAGATCCTCCTTATATTTCAACTCGGTATTCCGCCTATGCTTACATCGGTATAACGCTGCAGCAACAACGAACATATGACGCGTACAAATAGAAGCAGGACCATTCAACTAGCACAAAGAGTTCAATATTGTTATTATCGCAGACCGCAAAACATGCACAGCATAAAAATTTATTTAGAGTAAATACAACTATATTATCATTTATAATCGACTAGTCTAAACAGAAAACAAAAAGGCTAATAAATGACATAAAAAAATTAAGTAATTTCAGTGAAGAACAGAAAAGTCTTGTTGTCATCTCATTCCTAGCGGTTTACGAAGTTGGGGCTTACTGTGGAGGTTCCTATAAATAAAAAGCTGAAGCATCACCGTAATTGCCCAAAAATATACCTGTTTATTTTTCTTCATAATTGGTATATCCCCATTCGTGTTTTCAGAAGTTAGACGTTTCCTCGGAAAAGGAACGTTAGTGAGACTCTGTCTATCACTAACTGGTTTCCAACTTGGTGAGAAGCTGCTGCTTGTTCGGCTGCTCGATCGATCATCTTGGCAAATTGGAAGGGCCGATACAGGACTAGGCGGTTCACTAACTGGAGTCCAGTTGGGTGAAAAGCTGGTCCTGGTATCTGATGAATCCTCAGAACAAGGAGGGAGGACACTGCACTTATCTGTTGCCTCATCTTCATCAGGGACAGCGAAGAAGCAACTGTGATATGAAGTCAAACATCGTGGTGAATGATCCTCTTCTGTCAAGTTTTCAGACTTCCTAGACGCAGTGGCGGGCCTCATTCGATAGTTCTCTTCAATTGAGCCCGATTTTGGCGTAGCAGATTGAAATGCGGGTAGGATCAAATTTTCACTGAAAATATCAATGTACGAAGAAGACAAAATATAGACATACCTAGAAAACTCAAAATCGGTTTCATCATAGCAGCCATCCGTAAGTGGGGGACTTCTACTGAGGCGTTCTTCGAACGGAGTCGACTGCCGTAGAGGTGCTGACAACTTCGATTCAAAGTCGCCCGTGAGCTGCGAGACGGTTTCCCCACCGGAAACAGTGGATTCTGGCTCATCGGGGATTATGTAAGGATGTCGGCCATGTTTAGAGCCATACAGATTGCTCGGTATTTTATTTTGAACGGACTCGTCCGGACCGTGGGGAACGATATCCTCCCCAAACATGTGGTAGCGAACCATGCCATAAGCCTCGAAATCGGCATATTCGAAGCCATCGTTTGAAAAGTCAACGTCCATCTAAAATTATTTATTCTAACATCTTTAAGTGAAGTTGTAATGGGAAGAAGTCAAAACGCACCACGACAGGTTCAGCATTAGCCACTTTTCTTGCTTCTAACATAGTCTCCCATATTCCCCTGTATTTAACATCTTCCAGGTCTTTCTGACGACCGTATTCAGTAACCGAATCCTCGGCAACTTTCAGCCGAAAATTTTCTTCAGCTTCTCTCATCATTCTTTCCTTGGCCTCTTCATCTTGTTTGAGCCAACGATCAGCTTGCTAAAAAACAAATATTCAAGTAAAGTGAGAATTAAAATGGACCTCTTCTTCCTCACGCTGGCGTTTCTCGTCCTTTGTTCGAGAACGATCGATTCTCAATCGTTGTAGAGTCCTTCTTAAAGTGGACATTTAGTAGGCAAGCTCAGTTTATTCCTGATAATAATCTCGTGCAACCTAAAAATAATCATTACCTATTCGAATGGTCTTATAATTGGAAAATAAGGACAAATATATAAGTACACAAATACACAAAAAATGCATTCCAAACTCGCAGCGGGCTGTTCGTGCTGAAAAATGAATGATGACCATTGCGTATTTCATTTTTCAGCACGGTAAAATATATTTAGTGACTCCAATTTTGCTCCAAACTGCCAAAAAAACCAAAATCGCTGTAGCGGGAGTGCTTTCGGTGCCCAGTTTTTTCTTACCCGACAGAAAGTGACTGTTTCAACATGTGGTGATAGCTCAATAGTTTCCTCTCAACCAAACACGAGTGAGAAAAATGGTTACGAGTCGTACATTAAACTACTGGTAACATTGGTAATCCAGTCGTATCTATCCGTACCCAGAGGTAAGAATGGACCAGTATTTACCAGCATCCCGTTGAGCAGAGTGCATATGGAAACCCCCAAATCTCACAGGTCGCAGATTTTGCTTTTTATGACTAGATAAATTTCTTTCTTAACTTTCTTTCGCTACCGTAACTATCTTTCTTAAAGCCACCATAGAATACAAAGTGAGTTAGAATATATTTATTGTCAAATACATTTATTAAATGCAGAATGTATCATCTCTATCTTTTCTACAGAGAACCTTCAATTGTCTAATCTGGGGTCCTTCTAGAACCATAACTTGTCCTTTGAATTCTGCTTCTGCACGCTCATTCTTCATATTTACTTGGCCCAATTGCTCGAATCCTTTCTCATCGACCAAAACACAGGGAGCTATCTGGCTTATATGAACGGGAACAAAGTCCTTGTCCTGGTAACGGGATGCCTAGAACAAGAAGTAGAATCATTGTTCTTATTAATCTAGCTTTATTTATCCACAGTTTCAAAGTCAAAATACTGTATGAAATATGTCTAACTTTCATTGTTTAGCCTCTTTTAAGTCTCACCTCTTCATATGGAATCCACGAGTATTCAAATCCAGCAATCGTTGCGGGAACCTCAACCAGAATCTGCAGAGAACCAATAGCCTCAGAATACACTTTGCCACCGCTGAAAAGAAAATAATAAGATAATAGAATCTACAAGGGTATTCATGCAGTTTGTAAACTATAGATCCTATAAGACCTATCAAACCAGGTCAGGCTCGGCCTGAGCCCGCTGGTATTTCCTAGGGCCCGGTCCGGCCATTCTTATTTATTATTCTAGATATTCTTTATGACTTACTCTGTAAATATAGCATCTAGCTTTCCCTTCTTGTTTCGCATTGCCTTTCCCATCAATGGCTTCCCATGTCTATACCATAAGGCCACATATTGCTCCTGTTCTCCAACTGAAGTCCGCAATGATCTACCTAATGCGCGAACTACAGGCTTATCCAGCGGAAAGTCATTGCCGCAAAGGAAGTCGCCCCAGTCATTGATCATCAACGGCTTGCGGGAATCCGTGTTAGCCTAAATAACA
Organism: Phasmarhabditis papillosa; assembly: GCA_034691345.1. Lineage (NCBI taxonomy): Eukaryota > Metazoa > Nematoda > Chromadorea > Rhabditida > Rhabditidae > Pellioditis > Pellioditis papillosa. Next base: position 334 of record JAQGAV010004104.1, on the reverse strand, counting down.
ATAATATTATTAATATTAATATATTTAAATAATTACCGAGGGGGCACATTTAGAGCATTTACAGTGCGGTTGAGGGCCTTCAGTGTTTCTAAGCAGAATCAACATGTGTTGTAGAACCAAACCATCGGCAATCTAAGTCGATTAATTAAATATAAATTAATAAATGTACAAATAAAGCACAAGAGCTGGCTCCCCGTGAACTGAAACTTTTGTACAACCGGGAATTGTAAGTTCTAGTTTTTTATAGACAAATGTATGCTCCCATGACTTGTGAGCGAGTGCCCGATTCAATATAAGGCAAGGGGTCCATTTGAGCCCTCTATTTAAGGCCCGT
>JAQGAV010004103.1:0-10989 GCA_034691345.1 Phasmarhabditis papillosa | reverse complement strand
TTTATTACATAAACTAATAAAAGTATAAAAATAACAAAAATTAGATTGATAGCCAGAAACCATACTGACTCATAAAATAAACAGCGTCCTGAACAAGTTGCGGGGGTTTGGTCAAGCTTCATTTTTCGGCACCGTAGCGGAAATGAAATTTACCGGGAGCCAGGGGTGGCAAGGGCCGACCCTCCTATCAACATTTCTAGGTCCGAGCCGGGCCTACTAAGCCCCACTATTGCGAAATTCCGAATTGGATAATTTTGAAACTTTGGAGCTTTATTGATAGGTTTTGAAAGTGAGGGCCGGCCCTCTTTTCAAAAAAGAACTGCCCGGCTCGGCCGGCACTTGTGCCAAACCTGCCGTGATCAAAATATTAAAGGCGCGGGAATTCTCTTAAACGTTGGTGAATACCGCTTCACAAGGAACGTTCTCACTGGAAACACTTTTAGTTCATAGGGAAATACTTTCCGTAGCAGGAATTATGGTGAATTTGGCGACAAAAGATAAGTGAATCAATCTACTTTGAAGTGTCTACTCTAAAATTACTCAAAATATACTCAACAAAATCTGTGTACATGAGTTTTGTTTCAACGATCCTTTATATATTTGGCCCTCATCAGACCGGATCAGCCCAGCTGATCTTGTCAAAATAACGAACTATGGTTTTAAACTAGTCTCATAAAATTGAAACCTTCAAAAATGAGGTATATCAAATCCTTAAAAAATTGTAATTGAGGATTTTAGACATCCAGCATCAGGAAATTCAGGAACAGGTAAATCAGACTTTATAGGAAATCGGCCCGGGACGAAAGGTTGAGCAACGGACCAGCCCGGGCAGGCCCGGCCGGCTTTTTCCCAAACCAGATATTATGAACATATTACTTAATAGAATATTTTTGGTAAATTTCTAGCGTATTACAATTAAATAAACAAAAATAGACTGGAAAATACTTTATTCTTTATTTTGACACTGTGGTGAGAATTATAATCTTAAAGATAAATAATGAGTTTATTCACAGAATTCGCTTCCTGGCGATTCTTCAATTTGCTGTGACCTTTTCTCTTTTTCATATTCGATGCGTTTGTATCTAAATTATATAGTTAACAAAGTTTGTAAAGTTTATCACTTTTAAAGGTTGATTCAATAGTAATAATGGAGTGTACATAATTCGGATTTTGTCTGAGCACATTTGCGAACATCCTGCCAGCTCGTAGCGTCTTTTCACTATAGCACTTCCCATGTGAGCGCGTGCAATTTACTGGGAGGCGCGGTGTTAAAAATATTACAAGTACGCAAGTAACATTCTATTAATATTCTTGAATTAGTGAATCAAATGTTAACATATATTGCTATATTTCCTCAAAGATCTTACAGAACATTCGAGATTAGAATCCCAGTAATTATTAGAGAAGTTTTATCTTACTTTGGTCTTAAGAATATAATTGTAAAAATAGCCATAATTAGTGTGATTACAACCCAAACATCAAGGACTACTGAAAGAAGGAATATTAAAATAGATTGTACATAAAAGGATCAATAATCTTTAAATGTAGGATCTATACTGTTGTAAGCTATTAATGCGAAATGTTTCTTCTACGTGTATAGCAAAGAATATTATTCAACAACCAATCTGTCGTCCTCTTTTGCTCCCAATAACAATTGTTAATCCTTATATTACAAACCTTTTTCAGTTTTTAATTAGTTTCAATTCACTTACACTTCCAATTTCCAACTAAACTGCCTCTGTTGAATGTGTAGATAAGATCGAAACTTTTTATCCATTGAAATAAGAAATAAAAGATGAACAACGAAATCTGTCTGTAATATTGTTATATATTCATAGCTTCGAGTGTCCGTATCCACGAAAGTTAAATGGTATATCCTACCGTACCCTGCCATACCACCTTAGCAGGGTACAGAAAACCCTTTAATAAATCTCATTTATACTTTATGTTATTTATTATTATAAACCGTATTGATTGACTATCCAACCATTTCCCTTCATACAACATAAAGTCTGTATTTGCAGCATTCTCGCTTCCAAGGAGGATAAACGTGGAGCCTTTGAGATTTGCGGCCCTGGCCGACACATTCACATCCCTTTTAGATAATAAAAGAACCTACGTTGACAGTACCAGAAGTCCTGCCGATGTGGCTTCGTAAACTGGAAATGTAGTTTCTACTCCAATTTCTGTACCAATTGAGAATTGTAGAGTAGCAAAACCACCAAGAAGACCACACAAAACGAGAATTACAACGGAATCCCAGACAGAGTCGACCCGTTTGGTAAGATACTTAAAGCAGTTTGTTTAAATTTTATATAGTATGTTGCCAAAGCTGGGTTTCCAAGGCAACAGGGCTGAGAATTTGGGGGTCCGGCCGGGCCGGCCCTGCAACGTAGTATCCTGGGAGAAACGGTGTACAACGAAAATGAATTAACTTTTGAATATTAACTTGATATGCGTTAGCTATCTAGCTCGTGCAATACAATGTAACTATTCTATTTGAATTGAACCAAATTACTTGTAATGAATACATTTTAAATTTTTCAAGGACCTAGATACATATTGATACTTTTAGATAATAGTTAATAAGTCCTGCATTCCTTCAAAAATAACAAAAAAACTCACAAGTCTCAATCCTACAGCACACAAAAAGAAGAGTACCGAACTGATTTTCATAATTTCGGCAAACTTTTTTGTTCGATCGGCGATTCTAGCGGCTATGAAAGATATCAAAACGGCCGATGCAGCACAGGAAACGATTGGATAACTGAAAAGACAATGAAATGGAAAATCAACTGGAATTGGATAATGCGAACCGATCATATTTAGGTTTATAAAATTTTGAACTATTTCAAATCCGTTAGGCTAATTCAAAATAGGATGTGATACGCTTATGGGAAGCGATTTGACTGCAAGCGGCCTGTCCCTCGACTGCTTATTTGTTTTTTTATACCCAAATAGAAAAGTTTCAACACTTTATATTTCATCTAGAATTTGTTAAGTTTTTAAAACCTGAAACCAGGCCGGGCCAAGAATTGAAATATCCCCGGCCGGACCGGGCTGGTCCGTTGCATTTTCTGTTTCCTTTGTATAAACTTTTTTTGCGGACTCTGCCAGGTCGTAGCCCTTTCCTCGTTACAAAATTGTACTTGCAATGTACGCGCATATACTTTACATGCAGGCAAACCAAGACATTCCATTATTACTATTGAATCAAAGTATAGCAAAGGTTTAGTCCTTTCTGTTTAATATTTCTATATACAAAGTCTCGTCCTACCCAGATATGTTATATCCATTAGCGTTTAATATATCTGGCAGAACCACCATTGCACCCCATAACATGCCAAACGATTGACCGACAATCAATATTTGTGCGTGAAACTGTTTTTTTCTGAAAAAGAAATTGTAAAAATTTTTAAAGTATTCGCTTTGATTTAAATAGATAAACTTCATTATGAAAAGGTGTATCTGAAATTCTTCAGCAAACGGTTTCATAGTCTGTTTCACGAACTAGGTTTCCGGCCATCCGACCGAATTTTTATTTATTTTTATAACAACGCTAGTCATTAGGATACTGATCTGAAAACTATCTCTTGATAGACTATAAGTATAATCTGTTTTAAAACCTAGACTGCAAGCGCCGTTTGTAGTTAACGTGCCGCGATGACCGGCTTCCAGTCCAAAAGTGCAATTTTACTCAGAAAAATTGCTTTTTCCCTTATAAAGCCAGTTATAGCGGCATGTTAACTACAGACGGCGCTTGCAGTCTAGGTTTTAAAACAGACTATATATTCTGTTATTATAATAACTCATTTCATATATATATTCCTATAAGTGTACTTTGCTCTATTAAGAATACTAAAAGTTTCAGGAATTCGTTAATTTGCACTAATTCGATACAATCAATGAAGTTTCTCTGTAAAAATCTAAAATCGGTTAATATTGTATTTTTCTAGTTAGATGTTTTTATTTTATTATATTTTTTTATTTAAAATGGGGAGATTGGCAAAGCCTTCCAGCCACTGTCATCTTAAGGTCCTCGGAGATAGCAAATCATTCTAATCTATCCTATTCACTTCCTTTCCAGTTCAATAATCTAATTATTATCAAAACTACGAAACCTACTTTAGACAAGCCCATAGTCCTCTCCAGAACGTCGGACCTATATTCTTAGACGCTGAGGGCGGTGTTGGTGGCGTACTGCTACGAATGAAAAATAAGGGAACAAATGGAATTACACATAGGCCAAGCATCATACCGTTCTGGAATAAAATAAATAAGTTTTCTAAATATTATTTTATAGCTGTGACATACGAAGGAGCGTTGTTTAACTTATAACCCAAGCTCATTACAAGAACTATGGTTACTGGATATTTCAGGTTATTTATTCATTTTGATATATCTATCATGAACTAAGTTTCTAGCATAGTATCTTAGAAAGAGACTATTAGATTTTTTTAGAAGAAATAAAGAAAGAATCAATGATTTTTGAAGAATCGCCTCCCAATCCACCGATTTTCTATTCATTTTAAATCCACGGCGCTGCTCATAAGGATTCTGAGCTGTAAACGTAACTCTGGTAATCTACTTACATATAACATCATCTTAAAAGAGGTTCTACTGAATTCATGTGTATTATCGAAAAAGAGCGATGGAATAAGTGTTCCAACTATTTCGCCAACAGGATTCGCTAAAATACAAAAGGGTTTACTTTTCTAAGAATAAAACAAAGTTTCTTTTTTTATCGGAATTAGAAATGTTGATCAATTGGATTGATACAATAAAATGGTTGTTAAAAGTTTTGTTTTTTAAGCTAGAGGTCGATAATTCGAATTCTCCGAAGACGGAATCGTCCGCAACCAGGGAAAATTTTTAGAGTTTTACTTTTTTCCGATGATACCTATTTTTTGGAAACTTTAAGAGCAATGAAAATCATTTAAAAGTTGTAACTTTTCAATATCATAATACCAACCTAAACATGCTATTACATTGGCGGTGGCTCGTTGGTTCTCGGGAAACCAGACATTAGCTATTTTACAAGGTAGAATTAAGAAGAAGCATTGAGCGATTGAGACTATTGTTGTACCTAAAATATATATCTGTAACTGTTTAAATTATAAGTGTTCTAATCATAATTAAAAAGAAGAATCTTGTTTAACAAAGATAAAATATAAGTTAATGGATTTTCAAAAATATTTTAACAAATATCCCTTTGTTTGATTTGATGAATAATTATTTCCCTATTACAATGATAAATGCTAATTTACCTGCATAAAGTAATACAAGTCTAATCAAATAGTCGTCAATTGCTGTAACCGATGAAATCAAACGAAGTATAGAACCAACAAAGTTACATGTTACGCCAATCATTAACTAAATGAGACATCTAATTAACAAAGAGTACAACTATACTAACAGGGCAGGGCCCAGAATTTGTAAAATGAAAATGAGGTTCAGAAAACTGTCCTGGCCCAAAAATGATGCTCTCCGGTTGGTCCCCTAGACCTTTGTTCTCAAATTATTCAAATCTTGCTGGTCGTTGAATTTGTTGTTTCTATGTGTGTGAGTCAGTACAGTTTTTCGTTGTGAGTATCCAGAGTATTCTGAATCCTTTTCTTACAGGATTCAGAATACTCTGGATAATGTATGGCCTGTATGGTCTGGCCCGAAAATATTGCTCTATTCCTTACCGCAGGTCTGATTCCATGTTTATCGGTAATGTACATTCCTAATATTCCTGTTACGGTACCAACCACCTTAACATCTTTATATTTTTATATTTAAAACTTTCTTTATACCTGGAATATTTGGTTAGTAATATAAGATGGATCACAGTCTAAATCTGTCTTCTTGGCACAGTAGAAAGTGCGGACTTCTTGGTTTATAGGGATGTAGCTAATCCATTGCTAAAACAATAATTTCATGGGCCGGCCCAGGGCCGAAAATTTGAGCAACGGCCCGACCGGCCTTTCCCCATACCTGGAATTTGGTAACGAATTCTAGGAATCATTCGACAACTAGGATTCTTAACTATTATACTATCAAGTGAAAAGTCTAAATTATGTTTAATAGTTGGGATTTTAATTAGCTTGGAAAATTTGTAAACTCTTATAACATCTATTGCAATCATTTATTGATTGTATCGAACTAGTGCAAACTAACAAATTTCTGAAACTTTTCGTATTCTTAGTTGAATACAGCTATATTGGTATATGTGATAAGACCCTCTTACAGTTACATTTTCTAGTCATATGCTTCTTTTTTTCGATTTCTTTTTTTCGATTTCTTAGATTTTCTTAGATTTCGGAGTTCTTTGAAAGTACATTCATTTTAATCTAAAACTGCATCTCTAGAGGATTCTGCGCGGGAAATCTATTTTTGATAGGGATTCAAATAATAAATTACATTCAGTGAATAGCTAAATTCACAGGTAGAAAAGATCAGAGATAATTTAAAACAATTATATTAAAAGTTTCTATTTAAAATAGGCTAATGCATACCATTGTATTGGACATTGCTAATATTGCACAACATAATAGAACAATCCATCTTCGACCATACACTATGTACCTAAACAATAAACTTTATATAATTAATAAAGTGAGTATTATATTAATTATAATTATAGTCAAATATAATCTATTGATTATATTTTATTTCATATAAATACATATTCCTTTTTACATATTTTAATATTTTATATAAATTTATAAAACCTACTGTTTTGTACTGTTTGTCGGTGAACTGCTGGATGTGTCATTCTTTTCACTTATATCTAAATCTGATGAATCCATTGAACAACTAGATAGAGTCTATAGCTGCTAATTGAATAGTTGTGATTTGTGGATTACGAAAAGTTGTTAGAAATTCTTAAAGTTTGTTTCTAATAGTTCACTTTTTGAATGTGTTGCTGAGAAAGTTGGAAAATTGCTCTCTTTTTGGTAATGGGCTTGGAATTCTTATTTTGTTATATAGTTTTAGAATGGATGAGAGAAAACTTTATGGGTGGTAAGACGGTTCCGTTGATGAAAGTCTGTGAAATTGATAAATTGATTTATAACGATCATTTATAAAAAACAATGTGTTATCTTTTCTTTTTACGATGTTGAAAAGTTTCAAGATACTATAGTACTAATGGGAGTAGTTACAAGTATTATTTTCTCATTTATTGTTTAGAAAACTTCTAGCCTACCTTCTAATAGCCATTGCAACTAAAAACTAACAATATTTAGAAAATAAACTTCCATTGAAGGGGAATATATCAATTTGGTTAATTCACATTGCTTTAGAGTTATACATACAATTGTGTGAAATCCGATTTTGACCTAATAGGATTGGATTTGCACAGTTTCGAACAAAAAACAGGGTCAACAGTTATAAATTGGGGGTTACTCGGGTTTAAATTTCACCAAACTGCAATGATGTGAATTTTAATTTTAAAGCGCGTTAAGCGTTATAGATACTAAAACATTTTCATTGCATTCTTTCAAATCAGTAATTAGAGAAATTTATAAACTGAAAGTGTCACAACACTATACCATTCTTTCGTAAAACATTTCAAATAAACGCTAGCGTTCGGGCTGAAGCGCTTTGTTACCTCTGCCAAAATGAAATCCGTCTTATTTATGCTAATTATGCTAAATAATTTGTTGAGAAAACCCCAGAATTGCTAAGATCGGCTAGATTGCTAAAGCAATGCACTGCAGAGTATACAAGCTGTTGAAACAATTCATATTCTTATATTTTTCGTTTTATTTTCGTTTGAAGTTGAGGCCGATATTTCATAAAATCGGTCAAACTCGACCTGATGACCCGATCAAAACAGCATATTCATAGAAATGTATAATATTTGGAACAAATGATACTAAAGGAGTGTATCCTTGGAAATTCGCAAGATCACGCTAAGAATTGCTTTGATCCATAATTTTCTCTCAAACAATTTCAAAAATCTTTTATAAATAATATAGTTCAACTTGAATTTGAATATCTTTATTGATAATATAATGTTTCTAGTTAGCATGTCTGAATCTGTATTTGTATGGCTGGGCCTTTGGTGCATCGTTTGTTGGTAGAACACCGTTTCTTGGAGGACATGGACAGTAGGCAGCATCGGCTCCTGGTACACCTGGTCCACCGGGTTCACCAGGGCCTCCTGGGGTTCCATCAGATCCTGGATTTCCGTTTGGCCCAGCTGGTCCTTCGGGTCCGTCCTGTCCGTTTTGTCCATCATCTCCACGGGCTCCCTCTTGTCCGGGTGGTCCCTCTGGTCCTGCCTCTCCTGGCTGTCCTGGGGTTCCGGTCTCGTGGCGGGAGTTTTGTCCGGGTGGTCCTGGCTGTCCGGGTTGACCTGGAGCTCCATCATTTCCAGCATCTCCTAAATCTCCTGGCTGTCCTGGGGTTCCGTCCTGTCCTGGGGCTCCATTTTGTCCTGGATTACCGTCAGGTCCTGGGCTTCCGGCAGGTCCATCGTCTCCAGCTGGTCCTGGAGGTCCGGCTTCGCACTTGATGCATTCCTTTGGTTTGTACGGATTTTCTTGGTGACCGACTCCATCGAGTCCTGGGTTTCCGTCCTGTCCTGGCTGTCCTGGAGTTCCATCATCTCCACGAGCTCCGGGTGGTCCTGGTGGTCCGGCTGGGCAGTTGTTGGGCTGGGCTCCGCACTTGCACTTGCCGCCGGCTGCACGGGCCTTTCTCTCGAAGATTACTCCAACGGCTCCCTGTTCACTCTCTAGCATACTTCTCCAGGCATCGTTGGCAACTTCCTAAAAATGGCTTTATTGTTTAAATAGAAAATCAAAAGTACCGTCTTACAATAGACCATAATCGTATTTTGCCGCTATTGAATTCATATATTTATTAATTTTTCATTTGATAGACTTTCTAAAAGTTTGAATTCGCCACATAGACCTACGGAAATGAATTGTTTCAACATCTTATATATAGATTACACTTTTCTCTCAGCAATTACATTGGAAATTGTGCGGAAAGAAAGATAGATCTACCGAAATAATGTAATTAGAGATTATTATCTTAAACAACTTTTAAAGACGAAAGCATATTTTTTTCCAAAATCTTAACCTATTATAATGTGGTACGTTATTATCTACTGCTTCGAGACCTGCTAAATCTATCATACTACAATTCTGTTCAATATACGTATCAACAGCTAGAATATCAGCGTATTATTCTCAACAACAGCGGTGTTAAATAATAATAAGTGAGAAATCGGTAAAGATGGAGCCCTTTATTCGTTATCTTAATATAACACCGCCTCTATCCAGGATACTGCTCATAGTCAGAAAAAATAGCTCTTCAAGCAGACTAGAGGTTTAGACTGAACTACAACTATGCAAATTAAATGTTACAGCTATTTGTAAAACACTTGAGATGGGTTGCGCAAAGTTTTCTCTTTTTTCTAAGGGCCTACCTTAAACTCAGTCATATCCTCGATCTTCTTCTCATAAAACTGGTTTACATCACGGATAATATGTCCGACTGCGAACAGCGACGCCACAATGAAGAAGCCGGCCGAATAGGACGCTAACTTTAGAAAGAAACCGCTCATTTTGGAGGGAATGTTCATTTTACCAGAAGAAAGTCTTTTATACCAACAGAAAATGTTACAAAGAAGATATATTACCCCGTTCCAATAAAGGTTCAGACAACAGAACTTTCAGTTTTTCTGGGTTTTCTGGTTTTGCGCTGGGGGTTAAGGGCGCCACTCTAAAGGTGTTGCAATTTCAGTTTAGTAACATTGATAGAGATGGGGAGATTATATACAGTTTGTAGGTAACGGGTTTATTTTAGATGAGGAACTTCCGCATCCAAGGGTTTTGGCTTAAGTAATTTACTATGGAGTTTCCCCCTTCTGAAGTTCTTTGTCTTATAGTCTAAGGACAAATCTCATGTATTAGTTTAAAGGTCTATTTATTATAATGCGAGCGCACAATTGTATCGGTTGCTTGTACATTATCCTTTGATTTCCGTGCTTCTACAGTACACTCCTGCAAGCGAATCTTCCGTCGACTATACATCTGCGATCTCAAAATGAGAAGAACTAACAAACTTTTTTTGTTTGTTACGAAAGCTATGTAGAATTGAAATTTTTCATATTCTAAATTTGAAAGATTGTAAATCGAATTTTTTTTTTCTTCTGAAAAGGTAAGCTGGTTAGAAAAGGAAATGGTAGAACTTCCAAATTACATTGGAACAGTTCAACTCTTCCTTCTTTAAAGTTTGTTTATTCATTTTACGAAACACGAGAGAGATCACATATGTTTGGAGCGAAGAAGTGAGACGAGGGAAGAAATGAAAGTGGGACTTCATAGCACAGCACCCAGGGAGTGGAGGCGGCAAATCAGAACAAATTTGCAAGGATTTTTTAGGGGGGATTCGAACCATCGACCTGTAGCTTATGGGGCAAATCTTGTCTTGTCTAGGAAAAATCCGTATATTTTCTGATCTTGTTCCTGCAACTCCGCTTCTACCCAGGTTTATGCAGCTAAGATGGGAAGAAAATGGGAATACAGGAATCCAATGGACAAATAAGCTCATCAAATTAATGAAGTTCAGGCACATGAGCTGACTGTCCCGGATGATTCTGGCAACAACGAACCAACAAACTTGGAAGAAATCAGCAAAACCGCCTAACCCATGATCTGAATAGCTATCTTTAAGATTCTAGCATAAACATTTTTGCTTTTATTATTATTATTATTATTTTGTTATTGGGATTTACCCGGATGTTATTGGATTTTAATAAGTATTAAAAACGACCAACCTGTTATTAATATAGTTAAATGTTCCATTCAGCAACATATTGCCAGTTTTGCTTGTTAGTAATAAAACCATTTTTTGTAACATTGAAATTGTTTTCCAGAACTTCATAGAATCTCAGCTCAAAAAAGCAGTAAGTTCGGTTCGGCTCGGGATTCTTAATTCTAAGCAACCCAGCCACGTCAGAAGTCTAGGTAGCGTAGCTCAGTGGCA
>JAQGAV010004102.1:0-10990 GCA_034691345.1 Phasmarhabditis papillosa | reverse complement strand
ATGTAAACATTCAGTAAGCATGTATGTACAAGTATAACCATAGTACAGTAGAGTTGGGCGTTTTGATCCGTTTTACCATAAGCCGATTTCGGGGTTGGTGTTCAGCGTAGATAGCTAAATCAGAATCCCAATTAGACGCCTTCTCCAACTACCTTTGCCGACTGTTTCAGCCCCGTTGGTTCGGTGGTAGAATGGCTCGCCGCAAGTTCGCTATAGGTTTGCCCAACTCAAGATACTAAGAGATATAGAGATATGAGATTTATGTACAGCAAGGGATAAAACATATAAAATAAGGGATTAGTCTTTCCCGAAATAACATAACCGAACGTATCCGAACGTCCCGATCATGACGCAACGTGACGGGACGTAACACGCGCCAAGAGAATTTGGGCCAGCTGTCGTCCAGTCTGCATTTCAAGCCGTGGGGCGCGATACTGTGACATCGTTGCGGGACCCAGACGGGCGATTTAGACCTTTATGAAACTGCTCCAAATTGCGTGTGAAACACATGCAAGTTTGCAGCACAGTTGGTGCAAAAACGGGTTTTCGGGTTTCGAGTTGAAACGGGTTCCTGCAAAAACGAGTGTTCGGGTTTCGAGTTAGTTTCGAGTTTACAGCACAGTATATATTAAAAGTTAACAATTCCGTTAGTCTCTGGTTCAAGTCTATGCTAATATATAACCTTAAGAGCACAACATAAAAGGTAGAAATGAAAATCTTCAATATTTTGAAATTTCAGATGCAAAAATTCGTTTCCTAACATTGTTTTCTTCATATTGAAGTGCAGGAATATAGTCATAACTATGGTAGCTGGTTACTGGCCCGGCCTGAGCTGGCCTGAAATTTTGGAACCCAGGCCGGGCCGGGCCGGCCGGATAACCACCTCAGGGCTTAAAAAAGCAGGAAGCCGGCCCGGCCGGATAACCATCTCTGGTAGTCTATAATGACATTGTCGATGCACGGTGCAACGTAACTGAAAGGGAATGTAAGCCAGACAATAGTTTGGATATCGGACTATATGATGAGAGCGGCTTGCTTTCATTACTAACGACTTTAATGAATTTTATGGTTTTATGACTATGTCTCGTCTCGATAAGGAACCCAAATCACAAAATGCTGGTTTGATTAACTATCAGAATACTAGATATCGTGGTTAGGAAATGTGTGTTGCCATCTCGGCAGCCTGACAGAATTATAAGCTACAAAAAGTATATACGACAGAGAAAACGTTTTTGTAACAGTATTCTTTGAAAACGCACCCGTAAAGATTATATAGATTAAATGTTTCACTAAGGATGAAAATAGCCAGAGAAGCTGCTACGAGATACTCGGGTAGAGCAGAATGCCAATGCTCTAGAAGTAAATGTTCCAGGCTTTTTCAGAAGCGCGACCATAGTGTTTCATTAGTAGTCGTGGTATTTAATAGGATTATTGAAAAAATATTGATGTTTAGAAAGCAGATTACTTTTTTTTTGTTTTTTTTTTGTCAAATTTTTGTTAAAACATAGTAAATGACAATATTGCAACAAACGGTATGTTTTCTATAGATACTGCTAGTAACTAAATTCAACGCATTATTAAAATATGGTAAGCGGTTTTTCTTTTGTTCAAGGCTAAAGCAACTTACTAAACGGATCACATAGTTTTCTTTCCAAAAAAGACAGATGATTATTGTTGGAAAGAACATGACTGTTAAGAGAAAACAGCAAAATCGCAGATGGAAACGAATACTGGTTGCCTGCAAGGTTACGGTATCATCTATAGATATCTCAATATCTTGAGCCGGTTTCGTCATTATTACTAAGAAAATTGGCCGAATTTGAATATAATTTCAGATAATTTAAGATGTTTTAGGCTAGATTCTTTTTACTACCGCAATGTGAAAAGGTAAATAAGTGATAAAAGAATCCGTATTCTAGATGAGCGAAAGTATGAGAGCTTCGGAAAACTGATGTTAACGGTAATGAATTGTAAGAACACTCTTATAAACAAGTTCTCAACTCGTCTCACTACGGGTAGACAGTATATAAAACTCAAAATTTTAACAGATTTGGTACTTATTCAAGTTCAATATATAAATTATAGTAAAAGCTATGTTTCCTGAACAGAGACGATGTTGCACAAAAACAAATGTACAATTATATAAATGTTCCCATTTCACCAATTTTAATTCATTTTTGTGCAATACCACTGCTCCTCTACAAAGTTACTACGCTACAAAATTAGCTCTTACAACAGATGAAAGGCTGATGAATAGAGATGGGCAGCTGGGTTGGGCTGGACTGGGGTTGTATCCTGCCCAAATTGCCCAAACAGAACCCTCAAATTTTTATAAACTTCGGCCATTTTCAATAAAATGGAATCTAATATGATACCCATGATTTAAGCTTTTGTTCAATGTTAAACAAGATTTGAAAATTGTTAGTAATGCGTCTCAGTGTAGATATCTCGTATACTTTTGTAAGTGTGAGACAATAAAAACACAAATTGAGTTAAGTCTTACGAAAGTAACACACGAACAAGTAGAAATATATTATTTTATTATACAACTTTATTATTTCCTTTCAAGGCTAATATCAAACTATTGGACGGATAAATTCCAATTAAAGAATATATCTGAAACAATTGCTTTTCTGGTCATTTACAATAACACTTACTAGCACAATAAATTCATGCACTGTATATTTGTCATACCACAGAATACGGTATTACAAATATATAATGTAATCGTTTATTGTGCAGAATTATGCACACTTTTAGTTGTATTCTTTGTATTCGCCTATATTCTGTATTCCCTGTTAGTTTAGCTTACTAACCACCGGTTCAACAAGCACATGTCTTTCGCCGCAGAAAAGTGAGGCCCCTATTATGACCCGATATAACAGTTTTTCAACCAAAAACTTGTGATTTAATTGGATATAACAAAATTTAACAACTTCGTTCATCCTTGGTTGGAGTCTATGCTAATATATATCCTTAAGAACACAACATAAAAGGTAAAAATGAAAATCTTTCTTATTTTGAAATTTAAGATGCTAAAATTGGTTTCCTAACATTGTTTTCTTCCTATTGAAGTGCAGGTATATAGTCATAATTATGGTAGCCTGCAGAGCTGATTACCGGTACCGGCCGGAGTCGGCCTGAAATTTTGGAACCCAGGCCGGGCCGGGCCGGCCGGATAACCACCTCAGGGCTTAAAAAAGCAGGAAACCGACCCGGCCTAAGCCGGCCCGGCCGTATAACCATCTCTGGTAGTCTTTAATGACTTCGTCGATGCACGGTGATATGTAACTGTAAGGGAGTTCAAGTCAGACGATAGTCCGGATACCGGTTCGGATATGTATTATGCGTATGCGTATTTATTGCGTATTATAAAAACATTATTAGAAGAAGAAAGAACCCGTATATTATTGATCGTATAGAAATAAGAACGTATATTTCGGTTTTCGAATACTTTCAGAGCCATTTTCAAAGAGATTCTTTTTTTAACACTCCATTATTATTGACGAATCAGACTATAGTTGTAACAATTGTCTTTGCTTATACCGTTCTTTATAACATTTACTAGCGTTTGAAGCTTGAAGGTTAGAAAGGAGCCGTCTCTGCTCAAAAGATTCCGGAATGAATGGACGAAACCCTGCGCTGATTAAATCTACAGTTATTCCGTGCTATGTACGATTAAAGGAAGTAATTCACTTTTTAACTCAGAATTACTTGTACTCTTATTATTGTCGGCGGACTTATCGCTTGCAGCTGAAGGTCTAATGAATTATAATTAGAGCATGGATTCGCTCTAATTACTCTAATAACCTCTAATGAGTTTGCAGATCGTACAGTAACCCCTTGCAAGCGATTCGTCCGCCTACTATACTAGCAAGTTTATCGCAATCGATAGCATATTAACGAATTTGTTATGATAAGTTTTATTATGAATATTTAAAAAAAATGGAATAAAATTTTGAATATTTCTCACTCAATTTCATTTTTAGATACTCTTTCAGAAGTTCAACACCAGTAACTGATCTAGGTGAACAAAACTTATCCAGTATCGTCTAAGAATTTGTCAATTTTCTAATAAGAAGAGTATTGAAATAAGAAAAGAACATAGATAACCATTTAAAACTTTAGATTTAACAGGACACGGTTCAACTTTTGATGCAGTGGCTTTATAGGCTTTCCATAGACTGAGGTTTTCCAGACACAGGGCTCCGCCGCCTCGCTTAAGTTGAGAAGACTGAAACATTTAGGATAAATTGGGTTAAATATTTGAAAGTTACGTAGATTTTACGGTTTTTGTAGGGGTGATAATTTGTTTATCTATAATGGCAGGTAAGTAATTGACAATCTGTTCTGAACAAAATTTGTAAGACCAGAACAATTTAGACCACATCATCAAAACATCTCTGTTATGCAAAATAGTAAATGTTTCGCTGATATGTAGAACAGAATAGGGTTCGCTGTCAACAATGAAACCGATCGAAGCGTAACTCAATAATTCAAACTGCTGTAACATATTTAGGATACATGTTAAATCATCTATACGAGAAATTATATTTATGTATTAATAATACTTCAGTAACTACCTGTCTATTTAGATCTCCAATACAAACTAGAGGAATTTTCTCCGATTCAGATACACCCCATTTAGAATGATCTTTAGTACTGTTGAATGTCAGACCGGGAACTGCGACGGTTTGCATGTCGTAGACCTAAATGTTTCAATAAATATTATGAGAACTACTCTTCTTCATCTTTTCAATAACTCATTCGCAGTTTTCTGAGAGTAAAAGAGCCTCGCCGTCTCCGTATTTTAATGCGAAAGTTGTATTGAGCCAATTTGAATTTGAACACGAATTCCATACTTTTGAATTAGACTATATTCACTTCTACATATGTCAAAAACCCTTTTCTTGAACCTTGAACCCTGGAATATTCCGCGACGTGGCCCACAACAAGCCTCAGAGTGACCTACACAGCAGCTTACTAACCATCGGCAACAATAATGTCGCTATTATGACCAGATCAGAATTTTGTGACTCGAAATGATCTTGATTTGCATCAATTTTAAGAGAATAACTGAAAAACCTTGAACGGGTAGAATGCTTTTCAAGTGATGCCAGACAACATTTTCAAAATTGAAATTTCCTTCAAAGTGCATTTGTATGATTAGCTTACACTATATTTTTCCCCGCAGTTCGTATGTAGGTCGTCGGCGCCTCCATTTAACCAAGTTTGAACATCAAATGAGCTTTGCGTCTCAGCAGCTATTAAATCGAACCAGAGGTCTGAACAAGGATACTGTTCTATATGAAATAAAACTGTGTTTATTTCAACTATCTGAAATAAAACAAGATCTGAATTAGTTTTTTAGTCTAAAATAACAATTGGGAGACTAGTATTTCTTGTGTCTATGGCACAGTCAGTTTCATTACAGTGCAGATTTAGCGTCCAGAAGTAAATGTTGCATAAAATTTTTTAGAGAGTAGAAAAATAGTTGGGTAATTGTCGGTCTCCTGCACATCTTCCAACGAATATTGGCATTAGTTAAAATGATAAATATCATTTGTTAAACTTCTCCATTTATCATAACATTTGTAAACTATAATGCAACTGAGATACTAGTTTCTTTTTGAAAGGTTTGAAAATAATTTCTTTTTTGAAATACTGTCCATACTATAAACAACGTACCCTTGTTAAACTTCTTATGTTTTGCAAATGCATGAATTGGTGCTCCATCACTGGTTTTCATATATTTCGTAGCGGTGAACACTGTGGCGGATTTGGGCAGCGATTGTTTAGCAACGACCTGGCGAAGAACGGGGAAGCTTAAATTATATATTTACAGTATAGCTTTATCAATGTGTTAATGACTTTCCTAAAATTTCAAACTTCTTCATTCCTTTTCGAAATATTTGCTTTCTCCTGTGGTCGTAGTATAGTATAGAAACGCCTGGGTGGGTGCCCGCCGGTCAGTTTTTGGTTACCGAGCAATTGAGAATTGTTGCCCGGGCAGGCTAAAAACTGCCCGGGTGTTTCTATACTACGGCCACTGGTTTTCACAATGATGATTTTCTAGCGAATTACTAATAACCAAATATCAATAGTTTTATCCCTAATAACCTATAATATATCTTTATATGTTAATTATTATTTTCAAACCTTTACAATTTACTCACTTGGTTGCGAATTTCTCCGGCAAATTAGATTGGAATGGTGTTGCCTGTATAAATCTGAGATGATCTCCAATAACATTTAGATTCTCTGTGTTTAATGTGACACAAATGAAGGATTGAGCATATTTAACGGCCGTTTGTGGATAAGAATACGAGGCTAAAACATTTAGAATTTGTTTAAAAGGGTCCCTAATGTTTCAAGGACTGTTGCTATGTTATAGTCGACGCATGAATAGTTTGCAAAGGTGTACGGTATAATTCAGAAGGAGCGCAGAAATCAAAAGGAAATATACAAGTAACCGATATAATTGTGCGCTCGCCTTATAATATATGGACCTTCTTCCGTCTACTATATATCTATTCAATTGTTTACTCTTAGATGTATTGGCGTAGGAACGCGTTATGCGAATGCGGAACCCAGAAAAGCCCGAGGAACGTGAAGATTCAGGGCAAGTATCAACAAAGTTTGGATATGAATCTGAATCCATTTCTGATTCTAAACTACTGAACCTAAGGCGACACATTGATTCAAAGGGTCTCACTTATTACAATAACATAACTAACACGTTAAGTTGGTATGTGCAACTCACATGTTGGAGGGAAGTTAGGCACACTGTGAATCATCCAGAATCCCGTTGAAGAATCAAATAAGACGACACCTTTGGCATGACCGCGGTAACCCTCACTTTTACCAGTCGGACTGTCATCATTGTACATAAAAGAAAAGGAACTCTGAAAAAGGACTGGCAGTATTAAGAAAGTTTATGTTGAAAAGGAGAAACTTAGTATCTGATATAAAAGTGGATCATTCAGAAGTTCCCCTATCAAGGCTCGCCGCGCCCTAAGGAAACGGGACAGATCAAACACAAATGGTAAAACCTTAATGCTCATAACCTGGATGATTTGGTTAAGCAATTCATGTCAATTTATATATCACTGCAAAGACCATAGCTAATTATGCGCAACTGAGGTTTTTCGAATGATTCGGTTGAGGCTTTCCAAGAACAATGAGCTTGAATATTAGAATGACAGCTCAGTCCTTTAACATCACTGTCTCCGTTGGCGAGCCGTGCTATATATTTACCCTGAGATAACACTGATTTACATTTTATAAAAGATGTTATGGTGATTCGATTTTATCCTATAGAAACATTAACTAATAAATAGAACATAAAAATTACCTTGTCTTCCTTATAAGCCTGTGTAATTGTGGCTCCAACCGCAATGCCGGCATCATCAATATTCTTTTTAGACAGTATTAGACCGGGATTCTTGTTATCCGCGTACATAAAAGCCTTGCCTTGGTTCGCATCCTTACCTCCAGAAGGAAGTTTGTAGGCCACAAACCTAGTTAACAAACGGAGTTAAACTATTTCTGGTTGCATCTAATCTCAACAAGAATGTGACGTTTCATCTTGATTTGGAAACGGGTCATTATTTCACATGTGCGTTTTACATAATTATTATTGGGAAAACATATTTGATCATGGTCTGAATAGATGTAACTGTTTAGACAACGAGTACCTATTAATAAACGCTTCTGAAACATTTACATCCGTGTTAACAGTTCCAGGTAACCCTGCTACACAGACCAGAAGTGATAATCCGGCTGGTCTTGCCCGAAACGGCCCGGCCTGGGTTTTAAAATATCATGCCGGGCCGGTTTCCAGCCTTTTGTACCCCCTGAGGTGGTTAAACGGCCGGCCCGGCCCGGCCCGGCCCGGCCCGGCCCAGCTCGGGCTGATTTTCAAAATTTCAGGCCGGGCCGGTAACCAGCTCTGACTCAGACCTCTGCAATTTCGACAAAGCCCAGCCCGTTGGAAGGTCTGCTGGTACCCACTCACCAGTCCACTTTCTCTCCGTTCAGTCCTTTACATCCAATTCTAGCCGAAACATTTGTCATCAGTACAAATATCAGTAGAAATAGACTGGTGATCATAACTTCTATGAAATAATAGGTGTAAAGTAAACAGTAGCAATGTCGAGAGGCGTGTCTAGGTCATGCAAGGCAAAAAAAATGATAAAAAAGATCTGACACATTAGTTCTAAGAGAAGGTGCGGGGCGACTTATTGTCGAGAAAACAGTTTTTATTTTGAAATGGTAAATTTTATTGTAATTTCGATTATAAAACCATGTTGCTTACCGTTTATAACAGTTAGAACGGAGTCAAATTCTCAAATAAAACAGTTTATCTTAAAATTGAGGAGATATAACCAGTGGCGACGAACTTTTGTCAAAATTTAGTTAAAACATAGTAAATGACAATATTGCAACAAACGGTAAATTTTGTGCAGAATTATGCGCACTTTGAGTTTTCATCCTTGTATTCGTCTATTTCCTGTATTCCTTGTTAGTTTAGCTTACTAACCACCGGTTCAACAAGCACCTGTCTTTCTCCGCAGACATGTTAGTCCCCCTATTATGACCCGATATAACAGTTTTTCAACCAAATATTTGTAATTTAATTGGATATATCAAAATTTAACAATTTCGTTCATCCTTGGTTCGAGTCTATGCTAATATATAGATTTAAGAGCACAACATAAAAGGTAGAAATGAAAATCTTTCTTATTTTGAAATTTCAGATGCAAAAATTCGTTTGCGAACATTTCTTCTTCAAATAGAAGCGCAGGTATATAGTCATAACTATGGTAGCCTGCAGAGTTGGTTACCGGCCCGGCCGGAGCCGGCCTGAAATTTGGGAACCCAGGCCGGTACGGGCCGGCCGGATAACCATCTCAGAGCTTTAAAAAGACCGACCCAGCCAAACCCGGCCCGGCCGGATAACCACCTCAGGGCTTAAAAAAGCAGGAAACCGACCCGGCCGAACCCGGAAAGGGCGGATAATCATCTCTGGTAGTCTACAATGACATTGTCGATGCACGGCGTTATGTAACTGAAAGGGAATGTAAGTCAGACGATAGTTCGGATATCGGACTATATGATGACAAGGGCTTGCTTTTATTACTAACGACTTTAATGAATTTTATTGTTTTATAACTAGTTTTAAGTCTGTTTCTGTCTCATTACGATAAGGAACCGAAATCACAAAATGCTGGTTTGATTAACAATCAGAATACGGGAGGTCGTGCGCAGGCAATGTTTGTTTGCATTCTTGTACAACCTGACAAAATTATAAGCTATTAAAATTATTTGCGACAAAGAATACGTTTTTATAACAGTATACTTTAGAAAACGCACCCTCAAAGATTGTTTCACTAAGGATGAAAAGAGCCAGAGAAGCTGCTACGGGATACTCGGGTAGAGCAGAACTCCAAAACACATTAACACTCTCAAGAAGCTTACAAACAGCATGCGAAATCGACTTTTTGATCTTATTTTGAAAAAGTGATCTGCTATTGATTATTAAATGCCTGTTTTGTAACACAATTTGCTCATTAATGAAAATTTCAATGAAATTATTGCGTTTTAGTTAGTGAACATAAGCAATTGCTACGGGCGTTTAAACAACTAATACACCCAAAATAAGTAAGAAAAATTAATTTCACCCAAATTCTTTTCTGTACTAGGTTTTCAAACATGCTGAATACGAATAAAATGTCTAAACCCCCGTAGCTTCAAAAATTCAGCGAGAAACTCAAAGTTTTAGGGTGAACATAAGCAATTTCTAGGCCTGTAGAAATAACTGTTTCAGGCTGTTTCAGAAGCGCGACCATAGTGTTTTGCCCACTGATCTTCTCCATGACTGTCTATTAAGTTAAAAGAAAGTAAATGATAATAACTCTGGTCCACCGAATACCTGCAATTTTACCAACCTGTAACTCTAGCCTGTATTTGCAGGTATCCACTGGGAAGCTGCATGTATCTAGCGGATAACTGCAGCTACCAGCGGTATTCGTAGGTATCCGCTAGATACCTAGAGATACCGCTGGTAACTGCAGGTAACTATTAATAGCAACAAACGGTAACTTTCGTAGATACTGCTAGTAACTTGATTCAAAGCCTTATTAAAATATGGTAAGAAGTTTTTCGGTTTTTCAAGGCGAAGGCCACTTTCCAAACGGATGACAAATTCTTTCGAAAAAGACAGATGATTATTGATTTTTTTTTGGAAAGAACATGATTGTTATGAGAAAAAAACAAAATCGTAGATGGAAACGAATACTGGTTGCCTTTAAGGTTACGGTATGACCCAGGACTGAGAATTTTAAAACCATGTCGACAATTTGGAAAAAGATCCGGTGCCGGCAGACTCCTTTTCTTGGTATCACCCTAATTATCTAACAACTTGAGCCGGTTTCGTCATTATTACTACAAATTATTAATCAGAGCTTGAATAGAACATGAAACGATACATGAAAAATAGATACATGAAACGTTTTAGCCTACGTAATTAACGATAGTGGCAGTCAAGAAGCATTTAAATATTATTTGAACATACCAATGTAACAAACCGCCATCCATTGCTTCAACCTGGTCGAAAGACTTACACGAAAAATTGAAACATTTGCTTCGGACTTTCCGAGAAATACTTAGTATAAGCAAATTGCAGCATTTTTTTAAATGCATAATTAGCTGACCTTCGCGTACTGTAATAATAACTTACATAAAGGAACGATTAAAATCATTTTACTAAATTATATTTTATTAATTAGGTCCTTACCCAACAATACGTGTCAAAATTTGTTCCAAACCAAATGCGTTTAATTTCAAGAGATTTAAAAGTATTGCAGGATACGCCAAAAAAACCGGCCTACCCCGGCCCCCCAAAACTAGAGTATTAAACAAATAAAAATAAAGTAAAATAATTGAAAACCTTTAAAAAACGTACTTAAGTGCGTTGATGGGCGTGGCT